>VXBL01000245.1:2916312-2930489 GCA_013400195.1 Aramus guarauna | reverse complement strand
TTTTTTTTTTTTTGAGGATCTTTCTGAAACATTGTACTTTCAGTTAAAATGCCCAGCTAGGACTATCTTATCAATGATTCTGCAGCCAGCACATAACTGCATTTGCTCTGAGGAAGTACTTTGTCAACAGAAAACAAGTTTTTAGATAAGCAAGGGTAATCTTACGCCAGGAATTTTCAACAGTAGCATCCATGACCACAATATTTACAGTAGTACTCAAAATAAATCTAGTCTCATATACATGAGTCACACATGAACCAAATATAGAATCTTTGTAGGCTTTCAGTCAAAGAAGAAACAATACAAGAATTGGCTTAACTCTATAAATAGAGGAGCAGAAACATCAGTCATTGGTTCTTAGTGCTAAGAAAAGAATTAATTCATACTTTCTGAAAAAACAAAACAAAACAAAAACCCCAAAACAAACAAACAAACCCCAAACCCAAACAAAAAAATCCCTCCAAAAACCACCCCAAAATGAAAACCCCAAAAGCTCAGAAACATAAAAGCACAACAACAAAATCTACAAGTTGAAAATAAAAAGCTATAAAAAAATTTGGATTGAATATTCAAGAATAATTTTTCATTCAAAAATACCACAAGGCTGCCACAATGCTGCCATAGACATGAGCATTAATGCATAGATATACTGCATATTCTGACCTTTAAATTTCAAACTACATTACAGATTTTATAATGTCTACAAGATGCTCCTTTCCACATTCTCCTGCTTTCCTAAATTTAAAGTAAAAAAAAAAAAACAAACTTAAAAAATAAAGGGGGTGGAGTAGGAGTTAGACTTGGTAATTTTGTTTGTCTTTTCCATACTTCCTTCGATGATCATTTTTTAGTATTTGCATTTTGGGTATTTTAGATATGCAATCTCAGCAGACCTCCTGAATGCAAGGGAAAGAATTATGGAAAGGAGAGCAAATTACACAAAAAGCAGAGCTATACACAATAGTTAAGGAAAGAACAAACATTGTAATCATACTACATATTATTGAGAAACTATATAGAAAAGTAATTTTCCATTATATCAAATAAAGCATCTAATTTCTATACAATAAATTATGGGTTTTATTCAGAAGTCTCTCTCCTAAAAAAAAAACCCCAATTTTTAAAAAAATCATACACAATTTCCACAGGAAAAAAATCTGTGGCTTTGACCAGTTCTAGACTTACGTAACCAGTGCTACCCTGGAACCACAGCAGAGACTACCTGCATCTCCAACAGTCTGAAAGGGCACTGCTGTCATTCCCCTCACGCCTCATATCAGAAATATTAGTTGAGTGCTGCAGGTAACACTGCTAGCTAAAACATGGGATGGTTTTCCTGTTGCAGTCAAAGTACTACAGTGCTGAAGTTCTGTTTTTCACATGGCACTATCTAACTATGAAGGAGGTGAGGGTAATGGAATAATATGACTAAATAACATAGATGTTGTGGGTTTGTGTTTATTTATTTCCTTATTTTCAAAGCCCACAATATTCAGGAGAGGAACACACCTATTGAGAGAAAATTCTGTTCGTAGGAAATGTCAATATATCTCATTACAGTGACAGCACAATAGCATGGCTTTGATATTATTAAATTCACAGCTTTGATAAACAGCCCACAAATTACCTCTTGAAGGGAGCTGCATAATAATACCTGAAGCGTAAAGAGAGGAAATAGAGTTTAATTAAGTGTTGCCCAGCTAAATCACACTGAGAAAAGCGTAGGGAGGTGGGAAGAATACCGAGGACTTCAGCTCTGCACAGAGGAGGTAAGACAGAGCGGTCAGGCAAAAGGCTGCCTCTGAAAACATGCTGAAGCTGGAGCGGGTTACACAGTGGCAGTTTCTGATGAGCAAAAATTCTCACTCCTCTCCGCAGCGTCCCTTTCAACATGCAACATTCATTTTCTCCCTCTTGTACACAAAGGGTGAAAAGCAGTATCATAAAACAAGGAAGAATGAGTAAGGCTGAACTGCATGTGTTCTAATTCATATTTAATACTTAAAAATAAAAATACAAAGCTGTACTGCAACGTACATTAGTAGCCCAGCAGGAAAGTCCTGGGGAAAAAAATTACATAAAGGCAGATGGAACTGTTGTAGAGAAAAGCTGCCAGTGTTATACTGTGGTTGGAAAGTGATGGTACTCAAATGTGGGGGTTTTTTTCAGAATTACTGGGTATTACCAAAAGCACGTTGCCATAGTGCTCCAGTACTTACTGACATCATTCTCATAGATTAAAATGAGCTTGCCTTCAACTTTCTCTCTCTACTAATAATCCTTGACTCAGACCATTTCATTTTGCATTAATGTTCTATTGTCCTACATAAATGAACTTTCAGAAGCAGACAACAGATTAACCGTGTCCTAAATTTAGTGGCATTTTTTAAAAATAGTGTTGTAAGCAGCAATTCAGCCATTTGATAGGATATAAACTTCTACGCTTTTATAACTGTGAGAAACAATTCCAGCTCTTGTTTTTCCCCACTCTGAGCCCTAAATTGAAATGTACCTTTAATATGTGCACGTGTACGTACGATGCCTAACAGTTTGAAAGTGGAGTCCAGACATGAATTTAATGTGTAGCTAGTTTCATAGACAGAACATCCCAATTGCAGTGCACACTACTAATCCAAGCTAGCTTGCATCGAACTCAAGGAACATTTTGCAACTGACTCAAAAGCAGTGCACTTGCCTTTTACAAACAAGCACAGGCAGATATTGCAATATATCTTGCAGTTTTGCCTTTGCTTAATTAAAAAAAGAAAACCTCTTTAAAATGTTTTATGCAACATTATCCCACAGAAATATTTCTTCACAGAAATTTCATGTTTAAGAATGCTGATTGGCCAAATGCTAACCTAAAACTCCAAGAAGGCAGCTGTTACACTGCTTGTGCTTCTCCACTGATACTCAACTCTTAGCTGGAGACTGCACAGTCAAAACAGAAAACAAGTTCAGCAGCAAATTGCCTGTGCTAATAATAGAGACAAGGCATGATCTACTAATTAACACACCAATAATTGAATATTGATTAGAGTTTGTCACTTTTAAAATAATTAAAGCCATCTCACTTTTAACAACCAAGAGACTATTAAAGATTTGTAATAAACAAAGGATCTGCAATTCAGGAATGCTTTGTCAGCTTTTCCATTGTGTTCTGTACACTGAAAGATGCATTCAAAATATTTCCCACTATTTGATAATTTTCCCTATTTTTCTGGTTCCCAAAGAGAAAACACTTGGGATATCCTGAGTGCATAAAATTCATACATTTCATCTTGTTCCCATGTACAAAACTAGATCCATGTACAAAGGATTTCAGAAAAGTAAGACCTGGTGATACTGCTAAATGTTACATCATTTACTGGAATTATAGGAGAAAGTTATAAGGGTTGCACAGCAGCCATGAAAGGTCAGTAACACAAAACAGAAAGGTTTTTCCTGGGGTTTGGGTGGGTTTTTTCTGCAGTTAATTTTTTGGAGGCTGAATTTTCAAAGAGATGGTTAAAGAATAAATTGTGCATCTACCAAAAGCTTTTATACAATTCCATGGAGCCATTGAGTCCTGAGAAATGGCAGCACTTGAGATAAACTGGAAGAATAATGTCTGGGAAGGTATCTGCATGGTTAACAACAGTAATGACTTAAGGGTATAATCCAGTTTCCTGTCTGGGAACAGAAATGCCATTAATCTTCAAGTGTTTTCTTCTTGGGAGTGAAACCAATATAAGGATATGAGACCAAAAACCCAGCCCAAACAGGACAAATGACAGTAAATGGAATACTGTTCAGAAATATTTCCTTTGAGTGTTTTTATCTTTTCATGAGTTCCCTCAGTTTCAAGTGTCTGTAGTCCTTAACAGTAAGCCTCACAAAACCTAAGATTGGTTAAAAAAGAGTTGCTTTTAAAATAACAACACTGACCTATTCATCTTCCACCTGGTTCTCAACTCAAGATTTCATGTTTTCACGAGAGCTTACTTTGTAAGTTAAAAAATCACATGTGACCATAAAGATGTGTCATGTATATACATACACGCACACGTGATTTTCCAAGATAATTTTAAAAGGGATGGGGAGTAATTTAATATTAATTTACTTTTAATTTATAAAAAAAAAAATTGAGCTTTTTCTACAAGGATTCAAAAAAAAATGCATTTCTTAAAAAAAAGTCATCCTGATTCCACCATTTTGTATTAAACCAAACAATTTTGTGATATTTGCTTCCCAGATGTTGAAGTATAAGGAACTTAGTAACTGAAATTTCCTGTTTTCACAAGTGACTTCTCAGATCTCTATTCTCCAACCTGAAAGAAATGCAAGGGCTTAACCAAACCATAAAGCAAGAAAAGCAATTTCAATGGTTTAACGGTACTTTAAGTGTAACAAAATGAGGTGTTACTGGTCAAATAAATAAATAAATGTATTCTACCATGTTTAACTAATGGGTCAGTCCATCGGTATTCCTTTGCTGTTCCACGTTTCTCACAATACTAAACTGGGGCATCCTCTGCAACTTATGCAGAATCTGGGGAGAAATGGTGACATATATCCCACCAAATACCCCTTTTTTGCCCTCACAGAAGGTTTTTTCTGTGGACGGATTTTGGGGAAAACTATCCTGGATGGAAAATTCCATTTTTCATTAAAAGTCACTGAAGCTCATCTTTATATTGGTGCCAAAAATTGCTCTTGCATTGCGACCTTTTGTGTCCGGATTCATCGCGTAGGGAATTTTTACAACAAATTCTACACCTCCTGCAAATCGTGGTTTAAAATGGAAGCTTTGACACAGCATTAGCAATGGCCGTGCTATGGTAAGAGAGAAGAGAATACGATAATTGTTATCGTTTGCTAAGCTCCACCTGGAGGACCTGGTGGCTAAAAGGATTACTCACTGACTTTTCACCTCTGGGATTCCAGCCCTGACTGGAGTGACTGAAAATCATTCTGATCAGTCAAGTGAAAAAAGACCAAAGTGAAATTAGACTGGTGGTTTCAGCCTGGTTCCCTCAGTGCTGTACTTCCAAATCACAAAACCACAGCACATTGAACACTGCTAGCAGGGGAGAAAGTGAGAGGCTTTGAGGCTTAATGAGCAGGAATCCAGCTGCCTATCCAGCGTGCAAACACCTTAACATAGACTGTAACCACCCCATACAAACAGGCACAAAGTAGAATAAATGACTGTGGATTACCATACAAAGTAATCAGAAGCAATCCCTTGCGAATATGTATTGAAATGTCTGCATTGCCTATCACAATAATATAATTGTTAATCACATTAGATTAACTCTGACAGCTAGATGATACTTTGGTAAAGGTTTAAAGAAAGTCTCTAACAGTATTTTAGTATTATTTCTATTTAAAAATACATGCCTTTCTATTTGCATTGCACAAACAAGCATGAAATAATCCTAGCATATCCCATGCCCTGTATGTGCAAGAATTGTTTCAGTTTAAAAATGGAGGGAATGGGGAACAGAGAGGTTGAAGTATTTTATCCCTAGATTTTTTAAGGCCAGAAAAGGATATTATAATCATCTAATCTGACATTACACTTCCCACCTTCTCTGTACAAGGCTGGACAGTGAGAATCAATAAAGAGAACTGCTGTTAGGATGCAAGAATTCAAGATTTCAAACCCCAAGATCAATTCCCTGATAATTTATAGAACTAGGCATAGAAAATTTGCCTCAAAGCCAGTGTTTTACTGCAAATAAAAGAGTCTTGCCCTGTGCTGCTGTCTTTAGCTGTAGCTCAGACAGATACAGACAAAACCCCTCTTTCTCCAGTGAGACAATTTAAATGGGAAAGAGAGCTAGCACACATTAAACCTGTATGGAAAAAATCTCATTAAATTACTGCTTGGAACCAATCAGGACAAAGATCTCTGCCATAGTTTAAATAAATCAGGGTTAGGTTTTTTGTTTAGTTGGGTTTTTTCTTGTGTGAAATAATTTTATAAGACTGCTTCTTTATGGCAGAATCTGCAGAAAATATTCATTTGCTACCTGAACATGAGTGACAGCGTAGGTATGGAAGAAACTGTGATTTTGCAGGCTAGAGCTAAGACATCTCAAAAAGAAGTCTCATAAAGAATACTTCCTATAAAAATGAATATTTTTATTTCTGAGATTATTATATTTTTATTTATGATATTATTATTATCTAGCACATTGTCATGTTTTTCATTAAATGAAAAATCAATTGAGAAAAAAACAGAGCCTGTGAATTTCTCTAGGGGATCAGCCATTGTTCCTCACTCAACAGCGATGTTGGTTTTCCACCTCAGAGCTTTCTCAATTCTCACATCAGAGCAACAAACAGAACAGGAGTTCTTACAAAGCAGCCACAGCAGCTGAACTTCTGCTCACAGAAGTCTCTGACATTATTCTCCTCCTCTACCAACTTTCAATCTTCCACGCTCTGCTTAATGAGATTAGGGAATATTAGAAAACATGCAACATTGGACTGTTGTGAAAATGTGGGAGAAAAAAAAATTTAGAAGTCTATTGAAACATCCTGTGTACGTGGAGGATTTTCAAATATGGCTCACTGCAGAAGCCTTGATTAGCTAGATATGATTGCAATCACTAATGCTCTTCTTTAGGGTCATATGACTGCTCAGATGCCCAGGAAATTTCAATTACAAAGCAAATAGGCTGTGTGTGCTCCATGACTGTTTCACTAACCCAATATTGAAGAGCCTTCTTAAATACTGTATTTGCCCATAGCTCATGCAAGAATTTTCATGCTTTAGAACTATTTGACTTTATTCAATAATAAATCCTTTACAGGATTTTTCCTGGTTTATTTCAAAATGGTATACAGTATAAAACTAGTTGTAGAACTTTTGTACAACCTGCATTTAATGAAATAGTATGCCAAAAGACCTTCTAGAAACCTGAAAATAATTTAAACACCTGATAGGTACTTGGTTATTGGCAAAATGTACATTTCTCCAAATTAATTTATTTCATGTATTGCACATACCTTATACTGCAAGGCCTCTACATGTCTACACTTCAGCTCACTGCCTTTTATACTGCTGAAAGGAGACTGTATCCATAAACTGGACCTTCTTTTTTTGGATCAGTCTTTGACAACTAGGACACAGATTACTTACTATGGTCTATTGAGTTAGGCTGCTACTGAAAATCATGTGACCTTATTTTTCTCTGGCAAGTAATATACATTATAATGCAAACTGGTTCAGTGAGAACCTCAGTAAAAACTAGTCTGAAATTAATTGGTCTCCATACAGACACAAATATGAGACAAAGGACATGATACACTCTATCATAAAGGAAAGATCAGATTTGCTAATGGCATTTACTGCTATGCAAAATTCAGGAGTTAGATGCAAGTTAATTGCATCTGATATTTCATCTATTTCATCGTAGAAACTCTTCATGTGTTCTTCCTTAGAAGAGTGCCGCTATAGAAAATGATGTTATCTTTCTTTTGATGCATCACCAGAAATTGAAAATGGCTTTTTAAAGAGTCTATTGGGGAACCAACATATTTTCCACAATTTTTTCATCCTTTGTTTCCCCAAAATGGATTTTCTTATTGATTTCGGAGCTATGATACATTTTAGTTCACAGTAGCCTGGCACACTGAAATGTTGCTGGGCACGTCTATTTCTTTTGCTCTCTGCTATTTAGATTTTGCATCATATATTCATTCATCTCCTAGTGTTCAAGTTGGCATCATTTCCATCTGTGAAATCTATTTTTAACTTTACTTTTACATCATCCCTTTTTCTTACCAAGGTTGGTAAATCTTAATTAAAAGTAAAAATCTTAAAATCTACTCAAGATCGCTTTAAGTAAGCTTATAAATTTTGTTTCATGTCAAGAGGAACATATTTGTGTAATTCCTATTTTACACTTGCAGCAGTATCCAACAAAATATCGCTGCTCCAACAAAATACAGCTAACAAAAAAAAGTTCTTTCAAAACATTTCTTCCAAACACACTGTCTCTTCAGAATGGCTATCTTGAGCCTGGTTTCATTCAAGAGCTAGTAATGAGTCAGGTGCATTTTTCTCACTTAAACACAGGCTTGCATAAAGAGTCATTATCTCTCTACATTTGTACAGAAAATGTAGCTCTTAGAGCATGAACAACATGAGCTGTAAGCCACTGCTGGTGAATCAGATAGAAGGGTTTACCTCAGAACAGGCTAACTTTGATGCAAGACATCACTAAAATCTTGAGACCTGGTTACACATTCTTCTCCTTGCCTGGATATGAGATTACAACCTGATACCACGTCCAGGTTTGCATTTCTAGCAGTTAGACATTATTTCAGTAGTCAGTGATATTGTTAAGGCATTCTGAATTACTCTCTTCCTCTTCCGTAGCAACTGAGGGAAGAGAATGCAACAGCATCCTTAGAATCCTAGGCAGGATTGCGCACATAATAAAACCTGCATCTTCAAATGAGGGCTCTACTTTGCAAAAAAAGCACTGGATCCCAGCTATGATGCCATGCAAGTGTCCCCACAACAAGATGTTACAGAGAGAAAAATATTTTGGAGATAATCACAAGTATAGGAAGATGTGACCTTGATTTTTCCTGTATTTTGCCATCTCAAATTCCAGTATAGGTGTTAATAATATATTTACCATGGTCTAAGTACTAACATCTTAATTTTATGTGAATGTTCATCTTTCATTAAGGATGTTTTTTATTCATTCTTCCATACCTCTAACTATAGTTAGTGGGGGACTCAACAGCTCTCACAGTACCCAACAGCAGTAGTCAAAAGCGGGAGGCAGGGTGGAAGGGGATCCTGCGCAGAGCTGCAGTGGCTGATGTGGCAACAGGTAACTCAAGGCATCATTCAGAACAAAATGCCTTCCAAGAACCAGCCTCAGCCAGAGGGTCCTTAGTGAGCAAGGACAGTGGGAGAATGCCTAAACCTCTGTGGCTGTAACAATATGAGACCATTTTTCCTAAGGGAGCCTTTTAGATTATTTACATTTCTTTGCAATGTATTAGTTTTTCTCCAGCTTCTTCAGGCAGTGGGGACTGTATGCAAGCCATGGTTAGAAGCTCCCAGTCCCTGAACCTCTCACTACTGTGATGAGGTAGTTAAAGTGGAGGCATAAAAGTTAGCCCCATTACGCTGCAGTGCCACTCCCACTGGGTTTCCGAGAGGCATAATTCTCCTCTCTCTTTCTCAAAAAAAAGCCCAATAAAACACATTTAATATGCCAAGAGGAGACCATCTCCCTACCAGTTATCTTTGCTAGAAGGGCCCTTGAGCACCCTGGAGTTCATTTATGCTGCTGATATTGGCAAGGCTTTGTTTTCCTCTTACTGGTGATTGTTGCTATTTTAGGGGAAATGCTGTTTGAAACAAAAGCACCTGTAATCACTGACACTTCATAAAGTGCCCTCAGGCACAAAAGCAGATGAACAATGGATGCCTCCTCATACATTTGCATATATTGGGTCTCTCTATTCAGAGGAAAAGTTATTAGATGTATGTAATGTTTGAGAATGCCAATATATAAAGATAATTGCATAACATTTAAATTAGCCTCCCCTCCCCCAGTAATACTGCTTGGAATGGGTAGTTTTAATATAGTACAAACAGAAATTTCAATAAGACTAGGCTATCATGTTAAAAAATGGGGGTATATGAACAACCCAAGATTATAGCAGCATATCCTACAAATAACAGCTCAGGTTGGTAGATGTCCAGACATGGTCCCTAATGAATCAACTTTTCGACCACTGGTAACATTGGATGTACAGCCCCAGACCACAGGAACTACCCTGAAAACTCTTCAGTCTCTGACTAAAATAACAAGCTTTTTCTTTAAATAGCAGCAGCTTTTTTATTTCCTGAGGAACAATACATTTTTACTCTATTACTGACCTTCTCCCTCTAGAATTTGCCCAGTTATCATCAGATCATTGTACAGGAAAAGGAAACCAGAACTGGACACAAGTTCTCTAAAAGCAAACATTCCTAAATTCTGCCCTTCCCCAAATATCTCCAAGAGCTGCAAAAGATAGTGGCACCCAAAATAAGCCTGCCAAATTAATTGTGGTGTTGAGTATTATCTCACGGCTAAAAGGTGGGCAAACTTTGGCTAACCTAATATTTTTATTCTTTTTATACTTGGATGAACTTCAGAAATCACAATCCTCAGAACTGCTGTAAGATTAGAAAATACAGCATTAAATATTCTTCTGTATCAAATATGTTCTCTTAAAAGAACACTCTAATTACAAATACATAAAATATTAATCAACTTTTACAAAAAAATAAACTGGAAAATTGTAGACAATATATACCATATATACCACACAGCCTTACCATAAAAGCATTACTATTTTGTAGTTTTAATTAAGAGCATACAGGATTTATGCAATTAATTTCACTATGAGCACACAAAGAATTTGGTTGTTTTGGGTTTTTTTTGTTGGGATTATAAGATCATGCTACATCCAAGCTAAAAGGAAAGAAACACGAGTCCTTGGGGATATTACTGATTTCTTGTGGTACGCAAACAAATAAGCCTAGATTTATTTCAAAACTACATTTCATATTTCAAAAAGGTCAACAATAAAAATGGGAAAACACTGGCATTGTATAGAAGGTACTTCATGTCACTCAAACTTGATTTTTAAATCTCAAAGATTTAGTTAATAAGTAAAATATAAAAAAGGTTCTTTGCACTGTTTTCACATGATTTGTTCAACCTGATGTACAGAGAGATTTTATTCTTTAGCACTAGAGGATCACTGAGTGCTTGCAGCTTCTTCTCAGTACAGCTTAACCTGAGAAAACTAAAGACTACTCTCAGTATTGTTCTGAATGTGTTTGATGTTTAAGCTTATATTTCTTTGAATGGCCAAATAGTTTTGCTCATTCTGCCAGACAAAAATAAGAAGATAAACCTAGAAGGGACAGCCCAGGAAGCGCAAGAAATTCCATCTTTTAAACTTTTACGCCGATCACCAGTCCTTTCACAAGTTGCCACTGATCCTTTGTAAAACTAACCAGGTATTTTGCTCCCTTTGCTGCTCTTGGCAGGTTGCTCTGGGACCATACCTGTCTCACGGTGAGAAACCTTCTGCCAAGCCAAATATATTCAGGGATAGTCACATTAACTTTGCTCTTGTGCTACCACTGCCCTTTAGCTGTAACAACAATTTCACTTCCTTCTCTGGTTCCTGCCCCTGAAGGAGTAATCACACTTCTTAGCCTTAATTGTACTGCATTTAACAAGCCAAACTCTTTTTGTCTCCTCTGCATGGCAAGCTTTCCATTTCCTTAATTACTCTAGCTCCAGTTGTCCCATTTCAAATTCTTTTTCGATGAATGTGACTAAACAAAACTGTCAGATGAGGTCTCTCCACTGTCCTGTGCAATTTCATGAATGCTCTCCTCTCTCTACCAAAATGCAGTTTCCCACTGGCTAATACTAATACCACAGCCTGATTTATGGACTCTGCATACCAGTACCTCTGGTATGTGGGTTCTTAGCAGGTCTTTGTTTCTTTGTATTGTGTTTGCACAACAAGGTTTTGATAGTGGAGGGGCTACAGTGGTGGCTTCTGTGAGAAGCTGCTAGAAGCTTCCCCTGTGTTCAACAGAGCCAATGCCAGCCGGCTCCGAGAGGACCCACAGCTGGCCAAGGCCGAGCCCATCAGCAATTGTGGTACAACTCTGGGAGAACATAGTTAAGAAGGGGTGTGTGTGTGTGTGTGGAGAAAACACCAGGAGCAATTACAGCTGGAGACACAAGAGAGAATATGTGAGAAGAACAATTCTGCAGACACCAAAGTCAGTGAAGGAGGAGGGGGAGGAGGTGCTCCAGGTGCTGGAGCAGAGATTCCACTGCAGCCCATGAAGACCATGGTGAGGCAGGCTGTCCCCTTGCAGTCCATGGAGGTTCATGGTGGAGCAGATCTCCACCTGCAGCCCATAGAGGAGCCCACGCTGGAGCAGGTGGATGCCTAAGGAGGTTGTGACCTTGTGGGAAGCCTGCGCTGGAGCAGTCTCCTGGCAGGACCCTGTGATACCATGGAGAGAAGAGCTCACACCGGAACAGGTTTGCTGGCAGAGCTTGCAACCCCATGAGGGACTCACACTGGAGCAATTTGTGAAGAACTGCAGCCCATGGGAAGGACTTACATTCGAGAAGTTGATGGAGGACTGTCTCCTATGGGAGGGACCCCATGCTGGAGCAGGGGGAGAGTGTGAGGAGTCCTCCTCCTGAAGAGGAGGGAGCAGCAGAGACAACATGTGATGAACTGACTACAACCCCCATTCCCTGTCCCCCTGTGCCACACAAGGGAGGAGGTAAAGAAATCGGGAGTGAAGTTAAGCCCAAGAAGAAGGGACGGGTGGGGGGAAGGAGTTTTAAGGTTTGGTTTTATTTCTCATTATCCTACTCTGATTTGATTGGTAATAAATTGATTTTCCTGAGTTGAGTCTGTTTTACCTGTGACGGTAATAGGCGAGTGATCTCTTCCTGCCCTTATCTTGACCCACGAACATTTTGTTATATTTTCTCTCCCCTGTCCAGCTGAGGAGGGGAGTGATAGAGGAGCATTGGTGGGCACCTGGCCTCCAGCCAGGGTCAGCCCACCACAGTTTTACATGTTCATTTGTGATTGAAGGGGGCACATCAATGCAAAAACTGGTAGCCAGTAAGGCTAGAGAAAACAAGTTCCAGGACTTCCCTATCCCTAAAGCCATGTACACACTACACAGCATTAGGGTCTATGATGGGGAATATTTGGCCCAAGGACACGACGATGATGGCAATGACTATCATTGTTACTATCGCTATTACTATTGCTGTTGTATGGGGGTTTTTAAGTTCAAAGTATCTGAAATAATGAGAACCCCATGTTGTAGCCCACCACTGTAGTATTTCTAAGCTACAAAGTGGAGAGCATGTATAACATGCAGCACAAGGCTGCAGTATGAAAGCATATGGGAACATTTGAAAATGCAAAGGCTGTGAGTGTTAGGTGGTGCAGACACTGATACTGTCTTGTCCAAACTGGCCGTCAGGAATGGTGTTTGGAGCACGCTATTCCCTAAGCCATACCTGATCATTGTCTTGAAGAGGGCTAGTTGGCATGGCCCAAAGCCTCATCAGGGATCATGCTAAAAATAAAGCAGTAAAATCTGCAGTCACTGCCTGATTTCATGATCTATCTCCATTTTATTTAGCAGTCTACATGTAATCTACAGGAATGATCCTGCATTTTCTAAAATTGAATTTCATTACATTTCTGTTGCTATAATCTTCCAGTTCATCTGGTTCTTCTCATCCCACTATCTCAGTCCTCTTTCTCTGTTGACAGTCTCTCCTA
This sequence comes from Aramus guarauna, assembly GCA_013400195.1. Lineage (NCBI taxonomy): Eukaryota > Metazoa > Chordata > Aves > Gruiformes > Aramidae > Aramus > Aramus guarauna. The sequence goes on along the minus strand of VXBL01000245.1, from coordinate 2,917,127 downwards.
AATTTGTTGTGTCAACTGCAGCAGCAGAGCACTACAACTTGATACAGTATTATTAATGAAAATACAACTAACTCCATTAACTTATTAATCTTTGGGAAATTCCACTGTTTTTTCCCCCTAAAGCCATATTTTCTTTTTCAATACAATCCACTGTCATGTCCCATTAGCCAGCTCTTCCACTTCCTAATATTTCACATACTAAGTCCCATCTTCCCCAGTTTTGCAAATAGTTTTTGGCATTCCTCTCTAAAAATAATTTGCTGTGCTTCAATATTATTACTGTCATTGTAGATCCCTTCAAAATTATTAATTCCAAACTGACAATCTTATTTGCAAATTTCCTCAGAAATCTGGGGTATAAACTATGCAGTTCTCCAGAACTGCACACATCAGGCTCTGGAAATTCAGATGTAGTAACTTCCATTCTCAGGCAGTCAGTCCACAGCTCCTTGTGCTTAAGCTCAGTGCAGCCTTACACTGTAGAAAATATAATTCTTCATTACTGCTTTACATACAAAGTTGAAAAACTTGTTTCTAAATTTTATAAGGATTTAAAAGTAGTGTAAAAGTGCCAAAATGTGAGTCTTCTACAGTATTATGACTTTACTTTTATTACACCTGCATGGCAGAGTCTTCAGTGCTGTCTTAACACTCTTCAATTAAGTAATTATTTAAATGTATGCTTTGGTTCAGAACCTCACAACAATAGTAATGCAGGTTCACAGCTATTAACAGATGTAACTTTTTGAGCTTTTCAAATCCTGACCCTACTGATGAGCTGCTACTGAGTCCAAATTTTATTGTTTAAATAATAA
>VXBL01000245.1:2876790-2916235 GCA_013400195.1 Aramus guarauna | reverse complement strand
GCTGGAGCAGGTGGATGCCTAAGGAGGTTGTGACCTTGTGGGAAGCCTGCACTGGAGCAGTCTCCTGGCAGGACCCTGTGATACCATGGAGAGAAGAGCTCACACCGGAACAGGTTTGCTGGCAGAGCTTGCAACCCCATGAGGGACTCACACTGGAGCAATTTGTGAAGAACTGCAGCCCATGGGAAGGACTTACATTCGAGAAGTTGATGGAGGACTGTCTCCTATGGGAGGGACCCCATGCTGGAGCAGGGGGAGAGTGTGAGGAGTCCTCCTCCTGAAGAGGAGGGAGCAGCAGAGACAACATGTGATGAACTGACTACAACCCCCATTCCCTGTCCCCCTGTGCCACACAAGGGAGGAGGTAAAGAAATCGGGAGTGAAGTTAAGCCCAAGAAGAAGGGACGGGTGGGGGGAAGGAGTTTTAAGGTTTGGTTTTATTTCTCATTATCCTACTCTGATTTGATTGGTAATAAATTGATTTTCCTGAGTTGAGTCTGTTTTACCTGTGACGGTAATAGGCGAGTGATCTCTTCCTGCCCTTATCTTGACCCACGAACATTTTGTTATATTTTCTCTCCCCTGTCCAGCTGAGGAGGGGAGTGATAGAGGAGCATTGGTGGGCACCTGGCCTCCAGCCAGGGTCAGCCCACCACAGTTTTACATGTTCATTTGTGATTGAAGGGGGCACATCAATGCAAAAACTGGTAGCCAGTAAGGCTAAAGAAAACAAGTTCCAGGACTTCCCTATCCCTAAAGCCATGTACACACTACACAGCATTAGGGTCTATGATGGGGAATATTTGGCCCAAGGACACGACGATGATGGCAATGACTATCATTGTTACTATCACTATTACTATTGCTGTTGTATGGGGGTTTTTAAGTTCAAAGTATCTGAAATAATGAGAACCCCATGTTGTAGCCCACCACTGTAGTATTTCTAAGCTACAAAGTGGAGAGCATGTATAACATGCAGCACAAGGCTGCAGTATGAAAGCATATGGGAACATTTGAAAATGCAAAGGCTGTGAGTGTTAGGTGGTGCAGACACTGATACTGTCTTGTCCAAACTGGCCGTCAGGAATGGTGTTTGGAGCACGCTATTCCCTAAGCCATACCTGATCATTGTCTTGAAGAGGGCTAGTTGGCATGGCCCAAAGCCTCATCAGGGACCATGCTAAAAATAAAGCAGTAGTCACTGCCTGATTTCATGATCTATCTCCATTTTATTTAGCAGTCTACATGTAATCTACAGGAATGATCCTGCATTTTCTAAAATTGAATTTCATTACATTTCTGTTGCTATAATCTTCCAGTTCATCTGGTTCTTCTCATCCCACTATCTCAGTCCTCTTTCTCTGTTGACAGTCTCTCCTAAATTTGTTGTGTCAACTGCAGCAGCAGAGCACTACAACTTGATACAGTATTATTAATGAAAATACAACTAACTCCATTAACTTATTAATCTTTGGGAAATTCCACTGTTTTTTCCACCTCAAGCCATATTTTCTTTTTCAATACAATCCACTGTCATGTCCCATTAGCCAGCTCTTCCACTTCCTAATATTTCACATACTAAGTCCCATCTTCCCCAGTTTTGCAAATAGTTTTTGGCATTCCTCTCTAAAAATAATTTGCTGTGCTTCAATATTATTACTGTCATTGTAGATCCCTTCAAAATTATTAATTCCAAACTGACAATCTTATTTGCAAATTTCCTCAGAAATCTGGGGTATAAACTATGCAGTTCTCCAGAACTGCACACATCAGGCTCTGGAAATTCAGATGTAGTAACTTCCATTCTCAGGCAGTCAGTCCACAGCTCCTTGTGCTTAAGCTCAGTGCAGCCTTACACTGTAGAAAATATAATTCTTCATTACTGCTTTACATACAAAGTTGAAAAACTTGTTTCTAAATTTTATAAGGATTTAAAAGTAGTGTAAAAGTGCCAAAATGTGAGTCTTCTACAGTATTATGACTTTACTTTTATTACACCTGCATGGCAGAGTCTTCAGTGCTGTCTTAACACTCTTCAATTAAGTAATTATTTAAATGTATGCTTTGGTTCAGAACCTCACAACAATAGTAATGCAGGTTCACAGCTATTAACAGATGTAACTTTTTGAGCTTTTCAAATCCTGACCCTACTGATGAGCTGCTACTGAGTCCAAATTTTATTGTTTAAATAATAAAGAACTTGATTGTAACTTAAAATTTATATTATTTTAAGCTTGCTTTAATGAAACAGCTGTAATACCTAGTAGCAAGAAAGTATATAGGTTTAAGAATTCTTTATTTGATTAGAAGTTTTCTCTCCCTTAAAAGTAAATGGTGTCAAACATAATTCTATCAGTTCTTTACAGCCTATTGTTGAAAGGTATAATATTTTCTTTCTATCACTTAGGTTTTGAACAATTAGATGATTACAGTTTGGAGGGGTTTTTTTCAATACACATTCTCCTTTGGAACAAACTTTTCAGCTATTCTCCCCAGCTACTTTCAAGAGCTCCTAAATTTGATATATCTCTAATGCAAGCAATTAAAAAACGAAAGGTGAAATACAGCTTGTCTCAGAGGGAGAAAGCAGATAAGGACATCTACCTATATAGATGGTTTACTATTTTACATCTGTGAGCTTGCCAGAGATCACTGGCTACAACGAAACCGTGAGCTCCTGATTCATTCCAGGCTGTACTCCACTTTCTGGCAGTTCAGACAGGTCATATTTTTCAGTTATTTGCTTTGTGCACAAAAAAAAAAAAATTAAAAAAAAAAAAATCACTTTTGTTTCATTTTTCCTATGAGAGGAATGGGTTTAATAGTGGCACGTCTCCAAGAAATGCTTCACTCCTCCAGTAACTCTCAAATGGGGACACCAGATTCAATGAAACTTTCTTACTATCCTAAATGCGTTTGTGCCTGACACATTCCAAAAGAGACTACACAGAGGTGAATTTAAAGAGTTTTGTGCCTCTGTGCGGGACACTGAAGTAGGGTTTTTTCCCTAACAGAGGGAGAGGATTTGATTTTTCTTCATTCATTGAGACATACATAAATCCCCTAAGAAAATTTATTTTATTTTCTTTACCTCTTGTTCTCTCAATTAAAAGACACAGCATAACAAAAAACATATTCTGATTAGTATTCCACAAAATAACCAGCCACCTGAACTTATTCTCCTCTCAACAGCTGAAAGAAAAAGATAGGAACTAGAGCCTTTTTTATCATAAAAAGCTGTCTTTCTGAGCAGTCTAAAGTGCAGTTTATTTATTATTTACACACTCTTCCATTCATTCCAGTAGCCCCTTTGACCATAAGAATTACTTACACCTGCAAAATTAACACAAAAGCTGACTTTTGAAAGTTGTTCTTAGTCTCTTCTTTGCCAGTACCTCTTGACCCAGCTTCCTCTGTCTCTCTGGAATTAAATGAAAACCATATGCTAAAAACACGTAACTTGAATGCTCTTCCAATGTTAGCAACCTTATGACTTGCACTGACAGAACAATGCTAGAGGAAGAAACCAGCTACTGTACTATCATCTTTCCAGAAGCACTGCACACATCCTGACCTACTGCTTCTATGTAGAAGCACAGAAAATTTGTTTTTGGAGACAAGCCTACCAAGTAATCTGGTGGACATTCCTCCCACTCTCCCAAAGACAGCTAATTGTAGGATTATTTTGAAGAAGAAAAAAAACATTCCCACGTTTATACATAGAGAGGTAAAAACACAGTCTATTTATGGTCTGACTGACAATATCCATGTAGACAGAAACATGTACTGCATTCTGCCAGATTTTTTTTTTCTGACATCAGATGCAAAGCAATAAAGTGTGAGCATGCAGTTTGCACAGGAGGAACGCTTTAATAGAAAAAAAACCACCAACAAATGCTTCAATGTGTTCCATCTCATCACAGTCCAACAGCACAATGATTTCTGAGAAGTATAAATGCATTCTCACACAAAAGGACCCAGGAAACTGATCCTTTTATACCAGAAAGCTCTGGCCAAACTGAAATCCCTCATTTTCAGGATGGATTAAATCATAAATAAACTCCTAAAGAGAAGTCATACAAGAGTGAGTTGTGGCTTAGAGAAGATTTCTTTCCTACTTTAACAGATAGACATTTTAGGTCTGCTCCATATATCATAAAATTAAATTCCATTTTTTTTTAAAAAAAGCCATATTATTCTATAGAAAATGGAAAGTAAACTCTTATCAGGTACATAAGCGCTTATTCTTTTGAAGTACCATTCCTAAATAGTGAAGATTTGCACATAATCTCCACTTCTACTGGAGGTGGTGGTAATGCTGGTAATAGTCTCAGAAGTTTCATCTGCATCAATTTTTAAAGAACATTAACAACTTCCATATTATGGTAACTCCAACAAGTAAACATATTTTTGAAAAACAAACCATTTTTTTGCTCAAAGATATGAATAGAGAAAATTGGACCTTCCTTATATAGGTTGGTGTTAATGAATTTGCATAGGCACCTGTCATTATCACCTACAATTCTTCCTCAGTGGTTCACTGTATTTTAGCTACAGTTCCCAGCCTGCTGAGAACGGATGCAGGTTCACTTCCCCAGAAGGTGATCAAAACATCTAATTCTCTTTCACTGGGAGCTTTTCTCACAAATGACTTTTTGCCTGAATGCCCTTCTCTAAAATCTCAATAAAGCTTTTCACAGGCAAAATTATCTTTTACCATTTATAGTTGCTTTTCTTTTAATTAATAACTCAGGATATAATTGCAATACGACATTTCAGAGAGTGCAATTATAGTTTAATAAACCACGCAAGGCATTTAAAGGCAAAGTGCCCTAGGTTTTCAAGTACTCTGCATTATTTACATACTCTTTGACATGCTTTGTGGCTTAGTCTGATGTGGCTTTTGTAATTAGAAATAAACAGAAGTTAATCATTCAGGAGGCAATGGGAAAGGGAGAGTCAGAAAAATATACCTATTTTGCAGTTACATCTTAATTCCATGCAGTAATTTAGACATAATTTATCTTTTTTTTTTTTTCCCTCTCCAAATAGACTGAAGAATTAGAGTGAGACTGACAAGGGAAAAAAGATAAAACAGATAATTTACAAATGTTAAGGCATAAAAAAGTTTTTGTTAGTATTTATTTAAGAGTCTATATATCACCTCTGTCCACACTGGCTTTTCTGGGCAATACCCTGTAGTGTTCTTCCACAGGGAACAACAGACACAATTAGTTACCAGATGATTCAGAAAAGAGGAATTTGATAAGGATATCACCCAAGTTGTAAATGGAATCTGCATGACTCATTTGTCACTTAAAGTCTATGGTATCATTCCATTACACATTTCCTAATATTTTGGGACTGTCTAACTTCAGTGGGGATAATTACTTGGGAAAAAAAGCACAATCAAATTATCTAGGAACAAGGTCAGATGAGCATACAGCCCAAAGACTGTATTAAATAAAACATCTGTTCAGCTGCTGTCTTGCGGAAGCTCAGAATAGATAAGGAAGCTGTGTGCATGCAAAGATTTTGACACACTTCATAGTACTGAGTGGAAAATGCTTAAAATAGTTATCCTAGTGAATAAATTCTAGTTTAGGGTATGTAATTTAGACTCCACTTTCAAACTGTGCTATTTTCCTAAATAAATCACTATCAGGACTCTCAAGGTCGTTGGGTGCTCACTGCTACAGGCAGGCAGCTCAGGACCTTCTCAAATGCCTAACTTTGATACTAAGTCCTCCTGAAAATAAGATCTCTTCCTACTTCAGACTACTACCTAAGTCAACTATTTTTACAACAAATATTTTTTTGTGATAAGTCATGCTCTGAATGAAGAGAAAATGAAGAAATAGGATCAATTTCCCAAGGAAAATCATTAGGATTTGGTTAAAAAGAAAAAAATGTTCTTATAGTAATGACAGAACAGGATCTTTATTTTTTTTTCAGTTCTCTACTTACCCTTCTTGTAAAAATTTACTTTCAAATATTGATTTGCAACTATTATCTAAATAAATTTCTAATTTTTCTTACTAAATATGTATAAATTAGCAAGCTAAGGTTTCTGAGAAGCTTGCAGTGTGTCTTCATTCCAGCTGTCCATATATTCCAGGTGCATTAACTGTTATTTATTTGACTACTACTTTCTTTTTACCTATTTAGTACTGTGTGTTCTTAAGTGTTTTCCCAAAATGGACCCTCAAGGAAACACCATTATTTACTTGGCCCTCAACATCCTCACCACTAATATAGTAATCTCAAAACAGAGAATTGCAAAGTACACTTAGTTCAGCACTACATGTATTATTCAATCTAAAGAAATCTCATAGTAACATACCAGAGCCTTGAAAGAATTGTTTCACTTTTTTTTTTTTTTTTTTTGCTTTGTTTTGTTACTTTCATTTAATAAAGAACCTTTCAAATGCAGAGACTTGAAAATCCACAGCTGTTAGGAGGACTACAGAAAAGCCCCCAACCACCAGGTGCCTACCTTATGCTCGAACTGGGAGACTTTCTTTTGCTAAATTCCCACGGAACTTTTAATGAAATGTTTGGTTCAGAAGGTGGTCAAAAGTGGTTGGTATTTTTATAATGAGCGAACAACCCCCAGTTCCAGTAAACAGAAACTACTTGCTATATGCGCTCATCTTCCCAGCACCTGTGGGAGCCACTAACAAAGCAGATGGCCAAAAGGAGGATGAAAAGTCGACGGATGCAGGAAAGAGGGAACCAGACGGACAAGTCAAGATGGTATTTGTCTAATTCTTCCCAGGTCTTTTTTCCTCTTTCCTCCCTTCTGTCTCTCTGTCTGTTCCAGTCTGAAAATCAGTTGCCCTTCCTTCAGTACATTTTACAATTTTACAAGCAAACTAAATGAACATATTAATTCTGCTTTTACAGTGCTACAAACAGTGAGCAAAATAAATGTTCCCTTATAATAGCAAGCATGCTAAACAATAGCAAGCATGCTAAACAAAATATGTGTTTATGCCTGCAATGAAATGGCTTTCTGATTCTGTGATTCTCCCATCTCATAAGCACAAAATTGTTTCACAACAATTCAAAGACATTTCTGAATTTATCTTCCTCAGTTCCAATAACTCCTGCATTTTACCTCTGCTTTCCAACCTTCTTACTCCATTCCTGAAATCTGTTCTAATACACAAGTAAAACATTACTAAAAAGCATATAATTAGACTTAAATCAATAGCTGGATATCTGGGTTGTGCAGTGGCAAAAGTCAGGCAATTCCACAGAAACAGCCCCTGAGGAATATCCTCTGCTGCTCTGTGAGGTTTTAGATTTTACTTTCTGCATTTTGACTGATTAATACAAAATGTATCTTGGCATTTTTGCTGCTTATAATGCAAAAGGTTTACAACATTCAGCAAGATACACTTACATTTGCCCAATATTTATAATACAAACCACTACCTTAAATTTTCTGAATTACAGCAGCAGATTTTTATTAGGCTTTTTTCCCCTCTGTTGGTAAAAGCAGTAGCTATTTAATGTTTTTTAATGAGAATTAAAAATCTGTTTATTTGATTTAATCAGCTCATTGAGCATTTTCTTTGTACCTCTAATCCCTTGAATAGGGATGTCAAGTCATGTGATAGCACATAGCCATGACAATAATCTCAGGAGGTTTTCCATCGCTGCCATTTATAATAAGTAATGCATTTCAGTGCTAAAGAGACAGCTATACTCATTACAGGGGAAATCCACTCCTCCCCGTGCGTAAGAGCAGCAGCAGCAGCTGGTTTTGGGCAAGGAATTATGGAGGCCTTCAAGGTACAGAACCCATTTCCAAAGTGGGAGCTGGCTCTGTAACCCACCATGAAGGCCCTACCACTCCATAGCCTCTTTTTCTTCAACCTCTAGCTTAAGGAGTAAATGATTTACCTCCAGACCTTCCGTTTTACCACATTCAGAGGCTGCCATGGACCCACCACTCTGCCACTGAGTATAAGCATTATGGGACCCACCAGGAAAAAGAGCTTTCCCTATCCAATTATGAAAAGCTTTCAGCATATACATGCATGTGGTAGATATAGTATTAGACTATGAATGGATGTCCACGTACATAAAAAAAGATGCCCATTTTTGCCTCAGAATTGAGCACCTTCAATTAGCCATCCCTGCAAAAGAAACTCTTTTCAGAAGTGTTGAGTAAAGGCTACCAGAACCTCAAACACGGCAAAACTATTTTAGCTGTTTCAATGTAATTTTAGTTTCTTGCACTCAGAATTGAATATTGTTGGCCACAATCTGTAGACAGACATATCTATGAGCTAGGTTAGAGAAAAATATGCTGCAAGAGCCAGGAAAATTTTTCATCTGGAGGTGAAGATGCAGGTCGTCCCACTTATCTTATTATGTATCCTTTTTTTTTTTTTTTTTTTTGAACACAGAGTCAGTTTCTTCCCACTCCAGTCTCCTGTTCACTACAATCATTTTTCCTGATACTCACCCTGCTTCTCTTTGCAAACTCATCAGTGCTTGAAGTTGCACTTCATGATGAAAGAAAAATAATCAGCAACACGCTTCAAAGGATTGTTCAATGCTGACTAGCATTCATTTGAATGACGTGTCCACTCAACGACGCAGGTAAAATAAGTCAATAAGGTTATCATGATTGCTCAGTCATTCCGTCTCTGGAGAACTACACAATCATTTCAAGTAAGGCAATTTTTGCCTCTTAACTTACTGAGATAGGAAAAGTTGAGCTGTTACTCCTTCTACCTCAAAGGGAGAAGATGATGGTTTTCCCACTAAATTGCAGCTCCAAACTTTCAAAAGAACAGTGAAAAACCAGACTGCTTGTGCTAACATAGAAGGACCGTAAATTCTTTCAGGGTTTATCACTGTCAGGTTTGAACTGCATTTTGTTATTTTCTTCAACTGCAACAGTTACTTGCATTTGTAATACTTTTATATTCTTTTACACTTTGTCTTGTGTGGGATGTGTGTTGCCTTTACACAACTGAAAATGCTTCTGGGATTTCTACTGAAGCCTCAGCCTGCTGCCATTATTCGAACATGCATATTAATGTTTCAACTTTAATCTGCAGAAACACTGTGAATATCAATCACACAATTCCCATCTCAAAGCAGCAGCACAATATAACCTCTGTGAAGTGACTAGATCCTTACTAATCGTCAGCCTGCAGTAGCAGGACAAGTTCTGTTCAGTTTTGTGTAGAGGAATAATAAATTTCTTAAATGCAGCAGTTACCCAAGAGTCTTACTCAGTGACACTGAGTGCAGAACACAATCATAAATAGCAGCAGATGAGACAGCAGTGATGCTTACCTGTTTGTGCTAGAGTTGACTCTGATCTAAAAGATGTGTTAGTGCAGAACTGAAGAACTATGTCTGAAGAACTATGATATTCAAATTTGGATTTATTTCTCCTAGACATAAATCTCAAAGGCTGCAGAATCAAATTAACTTTTTTTATTGAACATATAGCCAAAAGCAGCAACCAAAGGTACTACAATGTATTTTACAAAGAAAAGATAATTTCCATACCACATTTTCTGAGACATTTAATGGCTGCTCAGTCATCAGACTGAAACTTGACTTTGATCTGATGTCCACTCTAGGGAAAGCATCTCTGAAGAGCGCATCCCCTTCCCCTCTGTACAGGCAACTGCACCGACTAGAAACAACTGTAGTTCCCCACCTGAGCTGGTTCTGGAATTCATTCACTATATTGAGAGAGGTAGGTTTGAAATCTGCTTGGGACCCTGCTCACTCCAGTAACTAAAGAAAAGACATCTTCTGGTAAAATATTTCTTGAGCAACAGAGAAATATCATGAAAGCAATTAAAGACAGCTCAAGTGTCAATTTAACCACAATGTAGACCAGTAAGAACAGAGTATCTCATAGGGTACCTGTTGTACCCCCTCAAAAGAACCCACATGCATGAGAAACTTCAAGGTAACAAATTCAGGTGGGTAAAAGCGACAGACATCATGGTTGCCTTGCGCAGTGAAGCGTGCAGGGAGGAAGAGCTTTTTCCACCAGCTGTAATGAATTCTGTGTAAGCATATTAACAAGCCACTCGCTTCTATTCTGATTTATCTTTGCCATCAATTAAACAACTTTTATTTATGCCTTCGGGCTGTGCTGTGTTGGCACTTGCTGTGCACTGTTCCCCCAGTGAATTTATTAGCCAAAGATGTAATTTAATCAGTGATTTCAATTTACCACCAGCAAATCACATTTACCATCATTGTTTCCAATAATATTGTTTTTAAACGATGTGGTGCTTTGTTGTCTCACTTTTAAATAGTTTCTTCAGTATTGTCAATCTGGTCACATTAAGCCTCAATCTCCATAAAGGAATGTGCTAGTTCCCCTAAGGAGCAACTCTCTATTCTTCCACAGCATACCACACATGTCAAAAATATCATCAAAATTTAAACTAATGCCTCAGGACAGTTGCTTGTCTACCTTTTCCTGCCCTGTTCCCATATATCCTAAAAACCACTCAGCTACAAAAGACTGAATCAGAGTATCATATGTGCACTGATGATTAAATTACTTTCATACTTCAGTTAGAGTTCTGTTACTTTCTGGATACTGATCCAAATGGTCTCAAAATAACTCAGAAGAAAGTAAGCCACAAGATCAACTAAATCTGTGTGAGTAGGGCAAGAGTGACAAAGGGTAGAGGAGCTGCTGCTCTGTTTGAGCTATTCCTCAGCACTTTTTATCATTAGTTTGTGATATTACCATTCCTTGTGAATCATGGGCATGTCTAGGACAGGAGCTGAAGTAGCCAAGGAGCAGTTACCATAATAAATATACCATCAGATTTCCATGGATAATCCCAGTTGATTACACTGAAGAGCCCCCCAAATGTCTCATACTGTGTAGTGGCTGCAGCAGGAAAGACTTTATAAGGGTCCCACCTACCAATGCTGCTAACAGCCTACCTTGGGGAACAGACTGCAAAAGGTGAGAAGGGGCCTAAAGCCACAACAAAAGAAGTCCCTACTAGGGATCCTACAGGCTCTGCAAAGGTAGAAACAGACTTCCTCAGAGATTTTCTTGGCCTATAATGCTGAAGACCTGTATTTGCAGCTTAAGAATAATTCTTTGTCATCCTTAAAGGTCTTAATTCCTTTGTTACCTACTTTCTAGTGGAGTGGGGAAACAAGGATCATTATGACTTTTATAATACATAAATAAATAAAACAAAACCAAGGGAAGACTGAAGAGCATCCTCCAAATAAATATGGCACTTATAATTTTTAAAATGCAGGCCGATCTGAATATCTGACAGTTTTGAATATAAGCTCAAGGCACTGAGCAAAAAGGTGCTGTAACAATGGTCTTCAAAGGAAAAGAAAGAAAAAAGAAGAGATGAATGGTGAAAGATGAACAACTAATTAATTGATTAGCACTAAAAAGACTCACTTCTTAAAAATAGGTTCTCTCATTCCAACCATTCATGATTCTCTGTAGTTGATATTAAAATGAAACCATTAATTACAGATTATTATTTCTAGAGAATTTGGTATAAACTCTATAATTCAGATGTCGAACATCAGGCTGTTACTGAACAGTAGTCTGTGATTTATTGATTGTATTATGCAAACATAAGTTTTACTATTATATACTCTGCTTAGGGTTAAAAGTTAACTTTTTTTCATTTGGGGAAAGTGGACTCCCTTAAAATTATAAACTCATGTAGTGAACAAGTCTCAAAAATCTCATATAAGAACTAAACCTCTGTGAATAACAGTATTTTATACCCATTTTATACCTTTTTTTGGGGAGTAAAGACTGTTAATAGCAGCAATGAACTCAATGAGTGAACATATTTGTAAGTATTAGTCTTTATTTGTTCTACAATTTAGTTCTTCACATGCACATTTATAATTAGCAAGAATTATGGAAAGCAAAGAAAGTCTAACCCCTGAGGTATCATTAAACTGGAATATGCTTTCCCTAAAGTTCAAAAGGCCTCTTAACATGGTACAAATACATGAGGATGAAGAATCAAAATTCCCACCTACTGCAGGTCTCCACCCTTTCAAGTATACGCACTCATAGCCTGATAGCCTCACAAGGCTCAGTTATTACTTAAAATAACCTGGGTCAAGTCCTCGGATGCAACACCCTGCCTTTTTGGCAGGTCAGTAAGGACAGATTGTAGGCAGATCATCCCACCTGGCATATCTAACCTTTACCTCTCTATCACCCAATATAACAAATATGTTAAAGGACATAAGATAATATGGTCAGGACTCTATTTTACTAAGTTTTTTAGTCAATTTATATACAGGAACAGGGTACAAAAAAAAAAAGACAGACTGTACTAGGCCCACATGGGCACAGACTTTCATCAGAATCAGGACCTGCAATCAAGCACTTTTGGCAGCTAGAAATCTGGGCCACTGTCTTTACTTGGTTTTGTAAGTAGCTTTGGTTACCTGCCTGCTGTCATCACCAACCTGCAGCATATTCACAAAATGAATTAAGGTCCCAGGTTATCGTTCTGTGCAATAATAGAATAAAATGAGCTTTCATTTGCATGGATACAATCCTGCAGAAGTTCCTTTAAAGTGAACTAAAGCCAACGGGGTAAGAACAAAAAACCCTACAAGCCCTCAGAGGACAAATCACGATACTTTCTGAAGCTTACTCCTTAGTTCACAGCATACAAAATAATGTCATGGACTTGTGCCTGATTTGGTACAAATTAATTCCTTACTTGATCTTTTCTTTCAACTGTAACACAAACAGAATAAAGTTCTTTACGATATATTTAATTTGTTCTCGCACTCATCTTCCTATTGAAAAACTAAGTAATTTGTTTCTAAGCGAAACTAAGGTTGAGTCTTGCTGTACTGAATTTAAAAATTAAACAAACAAAAACAACAACAAAAAACAGCCTGCCTCAGAGCTTTCCAGACATCCAGTTGGGACTACCAGTTTGGTAGTGAAATTTTCCTGTATTATGTTTCTTCAAAAGTCAGAAGACAGAGGCATATTTCCGCACAGTATAGCCTGAATCATCTTGGTGCTAACAAATAATAAAGATTGGGCATTAAAGATTTCAGAGGTATTATCACAAAAAATAATCCTTTGTGCTTCATCACAGTACTGAAAATAACATCCAAGGAGACAATTTAGGTCTGCAGCTTGCAGTGGAGTGAAAACAAATTATATTCCATTCTTAGGAAAATTTGGCCAAGACAGTACAAATTTGGCCAAACAGTACACTGTTGGTCAAAAGTCCTATGTATTTAGAGTTTGCGTATACATTAAGAGTTATCTGAGGGAGCTGTGTACAACACTAGTTAGGCAATAAAGTGTGGACTTTATTCTTATTTATATAAGGTTATCCACTTCAATACTTAAATGAAAATCAGAAGTCATGAAAATGCAAACACAGTGACTCAGCAGCTAAATAGTTCATTACTTCCACCTGTATGCTGCCTTTTAACTTATCCATTTATAATATAATTATAATAATAATAATAAATTGCAAGGCAGTATGAACCTATCAAGGGCATGGAGAGCCATTATCTCCCACTGAGGACACTAGAAGTTTCACTTAAAGCCAGTGGGAACTGGACAGTCCTAAGACAGCCCTCTTTGGATGGTTAAAATACAAAGACATCTTTGGATAGGGATGCAGTGAAAAATCTCAGATCCTTTTTTGATGAGAGGAATGAGAGGGAATGAAGAGAAGCATCTGTTCAGATGAAGACCAAACACACTCAAAATACAGTCTCAGTCTGCCAGAAACAGAGGATATAAGACGACAGCACACTGGCTTCTAGATTACTTTTAAATATGTTACTGCAAAACGAAAACCTCGGCAAATTAATTTCCTTGAAGAGTATCCAAAAAACTTGGATTCCCAAGGGGTGAGATCTAAAAAACAATACACGCTCTTTGTAAAAATGTATGAAAAGGACTCTCAGCCTAATTCACCACTTAGGCAGTTAAGAAGTGCTCCTCTGTGGCCTGTGTCAACCTCATTATTCTTAATAAGATAAGGATGCCTTGATACATGTTTCATTTGCTGTGATAGTCAAAATTGGTGATGCTAGAAAAGGTTTTCAGGCACATGACCTTCCTCTAAATAACTGCAAGTCAGCTCTTGTTTACAAGTGCTTATATTGTGGTATGCTGGTATCATCATCGCTATTATCTATAGCATAAATTGTATTATAGATCTCATTTTTTAATGACTTATTTTTTTGGATGAAAATTCTGGTTGTATGATACCACAAAAAACTCCAGGCAAAACAATATTGGCAGTTTTTTAATTTTTCCAACCTATTATTCCTAATAGTACTTCATATTTCTGCCACAAGTCATTTGCTGGTACCCAAGTGCTATATAAACAGTAATTAATTAGATTTCTCAACATGCTGGTGAGGAACTATGGCTATTATTTCCATCACATCAAGAAATTAAATGACTTCAAGGATGCAGAAACAAATCAGAGATTCAGATGGAAGGTTTGAATCCTAGGTTCCTGCTGTTAATGGTGACCAACACTAGCTTTCATTTTGCTGGAGAGAAGCCATCATAAAAATTTTAATGAGAAATCTGTTAAACATCTAATAGCGCATTACGCGGACTACCAGTATCAGTGCGCATAAATACATGGTCTCCAAGCATTTCATCTTCGCTCCAAGACAAATAACTTCAACAATAATGAAAAAGGAGACATATCAGAAAAAGAGATCAGAGGTTAATTGTTATCACATTAAACTCTAAAAATATGCTCCCCTTTAACACCTCATGACAGATGCCAGAAAAGCAGACAGAATCTGTCACAAGGGAACAAAAGATGCTAATTTGCAGATAAGCCAACTATAGTCTACAGTAATAAAGTCAGTTCTTGTTGTTTCTTAATAATGAGCTGTCAGATGGCAGGATTATAGTGTGGTTTGACACCAAACTACTACTTACAGAGAGCCGCAGCATTGTGACGACACCTCCTTCACTCTGCTGGGATATTTCAATTCCATTACTTATAAAACGGAACCCAATTTCCAACATGGTCCAAACCAACTTTGCAACCCTTAACGTAATTCTGTGGGGAGGGCGGGCATGAAGAAAACCACTTCATAGGCAAACAAAATCACATTACCGGATTATCATTTCTCACAAATAGACTCCCTACTCCGCCTAGTACCCTTTCTCTTTTGCCCCTTGCCCCAGGGCACAACACAGTACTGTGCAGCATATTGCCTTATGAATCTTCTTCAAGTACCCAATTATCCGGGTGCACCAGACTTCTCATTACCATGACAGCTGTGTGCAGTATGCAGTACATGCTGTCAGAGGTGAAAGAGTGTATACAGGCATCCTGCATTTCCATTACAATGTGGAAAGTGAAGGGGAAGGAAGAGACAGAGACAGACACAAACACACACACCCCCTCGACAAACAACTTTGCTAAAGATGCTGATTAAAACCAGAGGTTAAGATCATTTTTTAAGCGGTAATATAATTGCCAGACATTCTGGTGCTGTCTCTGCCTCCAGCAAAATTCCTCCTGTGTATTTTTTGCCATGATAATCACTGAGGTAGCGTGAGTACATTTTGAGCACTGTTAACAGAGTTGAATAAAACAGCCCATCAGCCTGCAGTTCCTCCAGAAGGAGAATTAAGCTTTGTATTTTCTTCCTACGACCAGTTTTCTTCTTTTTAAAAAGTAAATACCCCATCACCACTCACACAGGGAGACTCACCCACCCACAAAATTCTGAGGGCTGTTACTGCAGTAATTGAGCTGTGCAGGCTCCCATATACTCCCGGGTATAGGAAAGGGTACAGAAGTGACACAGGACACTCGCCCTCTAGGCAAACAATACTGGCTGAGCACAGAGATCTGACCCGGGACACATCTGGGAAACTGCATTGTGATGGATCAAAGCTGGCACGAGCATGGCAGGAGGTAACTGATGTTACCCCTCTGAGCATATGTTCATGCAAGGTGACATATGCCCTCAGTTCCGACTAATATCAATGAGAATTGTACCCTGCAAGCATCACGGTCAATATCTCACAGGACCAGGCCTTTAAGGACAAATACGCAGCGCAGACGAGTGGTCACAGTTCATAAGAATGCACGGCAGACTTTCTAATTACACACAGCGTTCAGCACTTATGTTCTGCGTCTCACTGCCTCCTTCCTGAATTATCCCCAGCAGGCCCCTACCAATTCTTCATGTGATCATGCAGTTCATTACAGCTACAAATATAAACATCCTTTTTTTCACAACCTATCATTATTAGGAAACCAGATGGGAAAAAATATCCAGATTAACAGTAGACATACTGAGATTTCTTCTTCCCTTAGTAATGGATTTTCTATTTTAAACCAATGAATAATAAGCTTGTAGAAAACAATAATTACAGTATGTATAGCTAAGACAGTTAAGGATTCTTTCTAAAGACAAGCAAATAGAGAAGGCTGTGTAATTGAAATAACTCATCATTCAAAATTAATTTCATCTACATCAACAGAGACAAATGGAAGCAACCTGAAACCTCTGGTCAAATATTCTAATATCAGCACTCAAAGAGATATATCTTCACAGTCTGAAATGGAGGAGAAGGGGAGCAGCTGTGGAGAGAGAAGGGAAGAAAACAGAGAACTCCCACCTGTCCTTTGCAAAGTGGGAATGAGGTGTTTGTTACTCAGCATCAGCTGCTTGCTTTTCATAGGACGATATAACACACGAAGCTCCTGAATGAGATCTAGAGTTAATACCCTGTGCAGACGCTCAGCACATTTATCTAGCTGGAGGACCTGGGAGGTTGAGTCAGTGTAGCCCAGTGAGACGCCTTTCACTCAGCTCTGCATATAACTAAAGGACAAACTTGGTTGATTTGGGGAACTGTAAAAAAAAAAAAAAAAAAAAAAGGAATTAAAACACTTAGTCCTCAATATCAAACATTTACTCTTCCATAACTTTGCTCGACTGCAAAGGGCTGGGAGCATCGCTCTATCACCTTCTTAATGGCGTACTCACACCAATTTCAACAACAGACTTAAGCCTATTTGAAAAAAGATCTTTGGAGATGGGGTGGGAATGATTACAGTGAGATAAGGGAATGGAAAAGGGGGGGAAAGGGAAAGAATAATAACAGTAGCAATAACAGACTGAGCTCTAAAAAAAAAAACTTAATACTTCTGTCTTATCTTGTAACAGCAGCTCTGACAAAAACCAAATGCAGCAGTTAATCTGACAAATATAAAATATGCATAATTTTTACTAGTTATGAAAAGTGCAGCTGTTTTATAGCAGAAGGTTATAAATTTCCATATGGTTTAGATTATTATAATTTCTTTAAAAATCTTCAGCAAACTAACAACCAAGTGTAATTCTCATCTCTTTTATAATGACATTTTTTTATGTGAAGTGAATTGCTTTCATTTTAAATGATGCACTATCATATTTTTTTTCGCAAAAACTAATACTTATAAAAATTTACAAATACATGGTTTATCACACATTCCTAAAGTAAACATCCTCTTATGAAGCTGCAAGGTCAGAGGCATAAAATGCACACACGACCATGTTAGCAGTAAGAAGGAGCTATAAATATCTTAATTAATTTTATTGCTAATCTTTCTCTCAAGCTCCCTTCAATTTGTTAAAGCTAGGGTATCTTCTTCATGTTGCCGAAGCTTTGTAAATGGCAGCACTACACAGCCAGAGGAAGCGACAACTTTTCAGTCATAAGGATATGTTTCATCATACCCGGACAGTACCTACACAAAGGCTGAAGGCAGGCAGAGAGCTGCGACCTTCAGTTTTTTAAGGGGATTTAGTATGACTAAGTTCTCGTTTGTCTTAGCTCTACAAAATGACTCTCATGCTTAAGATTTAATTATTTTTTTTTACATCTATTTTCCCTCTTGACATTTTGGTACTTCTGAATGTTAAATTATCTGCAATTCTGGCTGTCAAAAATAATTTTGACAGCCTGGGATTAAAAGTCTTAAATGACATTGTGCATTTTGCTAAATACATACAAATGTCTTCTTAATGCGCTACACAGGAAACCAGAGGTGCTACATGCAGCTTCCATTCTAAAAAGCAACACTGTAAAATTAAGGTATACATGTCTGAGTCTTTCTGAAAGACAACAATAATGTGCTATCTTGACTAACAGAATGAGAAATTCAGAAATCACTTGGTGATAAAAAAAGATAAATTTCCTTGAGGGGAGATAATTGCTCACTGAATATTTAGTCCCCCGCCTTTCTGCACACACTTATATCCCCAGCAACAGAAACTAAAGATACCTCTCTGGGAGATGAAGACCTCAGGTTACCAGAACTCATGAGACTATTCCCAGTCCATGAACCACTGATATCAGCAGGCTCTCCACATGTAGACCAATGAAGATGTATCACAGGTCCCTTTCAGGAAGTTTTATCATTTTAATTCTGATTAAAATTGAGCCTTGATTTTGAAGGCCAACATATTATCCCAAACCTGCTCTTCCATTACTATCACCGTCATTCAAATTACTAATTAAATTTTCAAACCTGAAAATTACTCTTAAAGTATACTTTAAAACTATTTAATACAACAAAAGCAGTTCAGCAATGGAAATTACCACCTTCTTGATTTGAAGGAGGAAGAAAAAAAAATACAGCATGTATGATTAAATTTAAAAACATCTAAACCAGTATTTCCCCATTATCTCAGTACACTGGTAGGAGTATGTTGTATTCATACCTTAAGTTAGTTATAATTATTATTGCTGTCAATATTAAAAATTACAAAAAACCTAATAGTAGTTACTGAAAGAGGACAAAAAATTGTAATCAAGGTATTCTACTTGAGTAAATCCGATAGTGAATACCCTGCTTGCATAGAGATTTAGTTTGAGCCTCTCCAAATCCTTCTGCAGAACATGCAATGCTGACAGACCATGGTGCTACTTGGTGCAACTGTTCCAACTGATCTTGTACTTCAACAACAAAAACGGCTACCTTTTGCTGACTTCCAATTTCTTTTCCTTTAATCTGCTGTCATGTTTTATTTCAATATTAGGCCTCCCCTACCTAAACCTATGCAACTGATACCTATAGGTCACATTCAAGAGTCTGGGAAATAGTCTGAGGAGTGTTTGTAGAACCAAATATTCTAATAAACTGTATATGTACAAGTGTGCCACTGAGCTCTCACAGAGCAATAGCAATGCAAACTACTTGTATTAAGCAACCATGAGGAAAAGTTCAAAACATGGAGCTCAATGGGTTAGGACTCAGCCAGAGCTGCTATCTGAGCATTCAGTAGAAGGAGCTCTATACTGTGGCAGTGTGTGACTTCAAATTGATGTAGCCATTTTGTCCTACAGAAATAGGAAGATATTGTGAACCTATGGTGAAACCTACCTGAGGATCAAAGCCTTAAGAGAAATTATTTATATACTTGTAGGGGAAACACTGCTGATACCTACTGCTTGGGATAACATCAGGCACTGAAACAGTCTTCATTTTTTCATCACAATATCATAATAATTTGGATTGGCAGAAATTTAAAAAAATACTAAATGCAGCATCATATTAGAAAGATTTGAATGTATTAGCAATGTAAGTCTTCTGGAAAATTGCCTTCACGCATAGACAGTCTTGTAATTTCCAGCTTTTCGGTTCCTCTCTTATGTGCTTTTTAATAATGTGGCATATTTAAACTGCCATGGGACAAAAACATTTATTAGCAGAAATACTTGATAGTAATAAAGCTAGGATGAAAGTTATCTTTCTTCCTTAACTGTGTTGCAGAGCAGCAGCCCCTTGCTCTCTCCCATGCCCAGACTCTCTGTAGAATGGCTGCTAAACCTGTGTAGGAGCAGTTGTACCAGTTTTCCCAATTTTCTCCTGCTTGTTGTGACCTCCATCTCAAATCCTGCTCTCTGGGATTGCACAGACATGTCTGAAAAGATGGTCTGTTCCTTGTAGGGACGCTGTACATAAGCTCCCCAAAATATTTTAGACTTCTAATGCAGTAGCATAACACAGACCCTTATCAACATGATTGAATCAGGGGTGTGGAAGAAAAAGAAGAAATTGCTCTATCTGCTGTAGAATTTCACTCTCCAAACTACAGCTATGTTCCAAACATCTCTTTTCAAAGTTTTTTTGGTATATCCTTCTGAGCAAAGATATTCTGCATTTGTTTCTATCAGTCTGACATTTAAGAACACTTACAGAGGAAAAAAATGCAACCCCATTTGGTGCAACTGATAGGCAATAAAGGCAAAGATCATTTATGAATTTTGAATCTAATCACAGCAAATTGCTAAGATGCTGACATAAACTAAGTCATAGCTTGCTGGGCTTTTTAAGATTTTTTTCCACCCCATTTACAGTAAACAGCAGAAATGTCTTTAGCATTTAAGGAATGCTAAGGTTGTCTGGGAAACTGTTCTCAATTTAAATTCTATTGCCATTTAAAAAAGGAGAGGTGGGGATAGAGGATACATACTCCGTATCAGGGGAATAACATCCAACAAATGGCAAAACAAATTGTGACATGTAGCACGCGTTGCCCAATTGCTCTTCAGTCACGGCTTGGGGCCAAGCATCGCTTGTCTATTTGTTTCGCACTAACAGCTGGACACACTTATCCATGGTAAACTGCCTTCCTAATGAATTATGTTTAACAACATAATTTATAGATCTTCTCCAAAACCAAAATGGAGACACTACAGAAACTTGAGATGCAGTACAGGCAGAGACCAACTTTCCCTTCTTACAAGGCCCCACACAATGGAGGTACTTCTGGCCACACAAGAGGTGATGGCCTGTGCCAGTCCTCTCCAAATGAGGGGAGGGAAAACAAGAAGCCTTCTAGCAGGTCTTCCTTCAGCATGTGGCTACACTAGGAAGCACACACAGCTGCAGAGCAGTGCAGCAGTCTCCAAGAGGCAGATGTATGAGCTGCTCTCTCTGGTGTGTGGGGTCACAGACTGAAAGGAAGGCCAGTGCCATCCTTCAAACCTGCCGGACACCATCTTAGCTTGGGAGAAGCTGGAAACAGAAGCACGTCTCACATGTACTAGGTTGGGCAGGACTGAGATGAAGCTGTGCATTTAAAACAGTTTGCAGCTGATGTAGAAATGGTGCTGCAGCGGTCTTGTCACAGTGCCCATGCAGACATCGCATGAGTCTTAGCCACAGCTCTGAGTGATGTTGCTTCTGGTAGGCAGTTCCCCTTGGGGGTCTAATATTCTCTCTCTCCCCTCATGTCCATGCATGCTCCTACTTCACTGTGGTCTGTAATTTAAAGATATACTTTAGGACATAATACCTGAGTAAAGAAGAACATGGCAACTATTCAGCTTTCCCAAATACATACTTCACATCTCAGAAGTTAACCTCAGTTATACATTGGGAGATTCAGAGTAGCTTCTACTCTTTTGCAAAAAAGAAACTTTATAAATTCACAGCAGCAATTGTCATTGAGTTTTTAGTTAATAATTTTAAGGATATCATAAAAAAGATAGCATAAAAATAGAGACCATTATTGTTGAAAGAACCTGAAGCTGTTAAGGCATCTTTATTGGTTGCTGCTGAATGCTCAACTCTGAGTCCTTTAAAAAAATTCAACACAATTAATTAACCATCTACTCAGTAGCAATGCTAGAAAGTTCTCATAGCTCAAAATCTCCAAAGAGGATGACTTGATTTTTTTTTCTTTTAAACAATCCGCACAGTGGTACATGAGTTTTAGTCTGTGTGTGTGTTTTGATAAGGGACAACACTCACCGAGGAGGTCTCTTTTTCCAAGCAATATTCTCTAAAAATAATTCAGACTAGAGAGACAATGGTAGCCTAGAAGAAGACTTATTAGAAATGCTCCTTGGTTACATCTACAGTAGTATATTTTACTGCGCCAAGGAATGTTCCTGGGTGCCAAACCTTAGTTGTCTCTACTATTAAATCACTAGAATATGCTTTCGGGCTGTGATGACCAGTGTGCTCCCTAAAAGTTTCCTGTACAGATCAGGGGTTAGTATACATTAGAGACCATTCCTAACAGGCAGCTTGCCTGCAGCCATGCTGCCTCTGCTTTGGAGGATATGAAAGGAGTGTGAAAATGTATTATGAGTGTATGGATATGCCATAACAGTTCTTGGCATGTTTAATTTAGTAATGACAGCCTGTGTCATTTATAGCAGATCCCAGAGGTTGATTCAAATATGTTCAGAGCAAGCTATTAATAGCTACCGTGTTCAGCAAAAGATAAATGTTTTAATTTTTTTAAAGTACATGTTTACCTTTGCACAGCTGGTGTGTCTAAATGGCTGCCATGAATGAAAAGATGAGACATGAACCATTACTAAAGAAGTAAAAATTACCAAAAAATTGCATAAAATTTAGAGAAACAGTAAGCGCAGTAAACTATGTTTCTGGGCTCAGCCAGTGAAGTTTTATTTGCAAATGTAGTTAAGTTACTACAGTGGGAAAACATCACTTCAGGGTAAAGATGTTTGTTAACGGAACAGAGGTTCCTGCGGTAGGACTTTTTGTATATTGTGGATACACAACCCAGGAAAAAAGTGCATTGTGCTTGTGTGGAAAAAAACAACTAGTGCAATACAGTAATTGCCATGAACTTTTTAAGGTTACTATTTTCCGAGCACTGAGTGAAAATAACCAGTATAAACCCAGGGATTCAAGTAGTATGCAACTCTTTGCTGCTACTAGATGTATACTGTCTGCGTTATTTGGTTTTGCTTGTTTAGAATGTAAAGGAACTTTTGTTCTTCAAAAGAAAAGAGAATTGGCAACATTCCACAAAATGCTCTTACGTGCTGCACCTCGGGGGTCCGGCCAGTAACTTTATTTTGCTTTTGTTTTGTCTTTACATAAGGGTCTCCATATGCTTTACCAACATATCCATATGCCTTTTCTTTGTTCCTCTGAATAAAGAATTTAATGTTTTCTTTTTTTTTTAACTAACAAAGACTTTGTTAACATTTATCTCATGTGAAATGAAAGCATGAAATGGAAATTAAAAAAAAATAAATTAACAAGCTTTCTTTTCACCTGTAGAAGCCCACAAATGACTAATCTTTTGCTACCATTCTCAATACTCAGAAGTCAGCTCTAATACTCTGAATGTAGCATATGATCATGTATCATTGGGAATTTGGGACAGAGCCTTCTAAACAGTATCTCCTCAAAATATATGGCTAAATTCCTGTCCCAAGAGCATATAAACATTTTGAAAAAAGCATATATGTCAGAAGAAATATGGCATACAATTTTGCTTGAATGACTGTCTTTATACATACTGCTTTTGCTAAAACTTTAAAAACAATGCCCTTAAGAAGTTACCAATAACTGCTATATGGCAGTTTATTACATGTAAGTGTACTTTTTTCCAGGTCACATATCTGCTATTCCCCTCTCCCCTGACACCTCCCCCCCCCCCCCCCCCCCCCCTTTTTTTTTTTTTTTTTNCCCCCTTTTTTTTTTTTTTTTTTGTAGATTTGTGGACTACTACTAACTAAAAAGACAGAACAGAATAATAGCAAGAAAAATTCCTTTCTCTTTCAAGGTCTCTCTTTATTGCAACCTGTTACTTAAGTCCATCCAAATAATACTAGTTTGCACACAGATTAAGAACTGTGAAGTGTTTACCAAAATATATAAATAATTGGAGATTTTAGAATTTAATATGGGGAATAAAGATGCAAGTCTAGGGAGAAAGACCTTCTTGTATGGAATGACTTTTCATTGTATAATTTGGGTTTCTGTTTTCCACATCTCTGAAATCCTTTCTAATATAACACCACTTGTTTTCTATCCTTTGTGTTTCTTTTTTTTTTTTCTTCTTTTTTTACAATTCCTACACATACAGCATTTACCCATCTTATTATCCAAATATTTTATATGTTTACGTATATATGTGCATAGCCACTGAAAGATATAGATAATACGTAATAAAAAAGATTTCCTTACTCATATGTGGTGAACATCTGCAGCTGGTCACCCAGACACCTAACAGCAGTAACTCTTGTAGACAGAGAAGTTAAAATATCAAGGGTTTTTCTCATGAATCACAATAATATCTGATCTTTGTTATTTCAGATGAGCCCTTACATTACATATTGCTGTTTCAGTCAGTCTTAACATCATCTTTCCAAAGGTTAAAACTCCTGCATATTACATTTACTTTGTAGAAAAATGCAAATAATATATCAGTACACAGAATATGACTTAGTATGACAGATAGATACTTATTTTATTCTGAACATACAGACATTTCTTCGTGAATTTTCCCTTCCCGTGTTGTCCTCTCCAGGATACTTCCATGGAAAGGGAATATAAACCCCACAAAGACATCGTCACTGAGGAACATGGCTTTATAAAATGAAAACCGGATTATGTAATCAGGTAGATACACTGAGAGATAAGAAAAAACCCAAGCATATTAATAATACTTAGAAATCTTCGCTTTGCAAGTTTGAAAGCAAAGAAATCACCATCACAAGGAAGCACCTGCAAAACTACATTGTTCTTGCAATGAAAGCACACACACTGTATCTGTGTAAGTGCTTTAAGCCTCATTTCCTTTAAAATGTTGATGTCTGCTGGCAAAGTCTCTGCAACCTTATCAAAATAAAAATGCAACCAAACACGTTCATGTTCAAATTGGCCATAAGTTAATACAGCTCCTGCCCACTAATTTTATTTGCAGTAAGTGCCAATGACTCCCAGGAAGTCTGTGATTTCTATCACGACAATGATGATACATTGTCTCTGTTCCCTCTGCCTTTATGCATCAGACACTCTGCCTTAAAGAAAGTTTTCTGTTAGTCCTGTCCCACAAGGCACTAATTCCTGTAAAAAAACTAGCACATTTGGGTCACCACGAGCAAGTGCAACATGCAACGTAACGTTGCTTCTGCCATTACAGTAGCAAAGGGGCTGTCTGCCTCTTCCATTACCCTACCTTAAGGGTAATGCAAACTTTTCTGCTTCTTAGAGCAGCAATCCATAAACACTCAGGACAGCCAGAGAGAACTGCAGCACATTTCACTATGAGAGCCCAGACAAGAGATTCTGCAATAACAGGGGGAATTAAAAAGCCCATAGTAGAGGAGAACATATTTCACTCTAGTCTGACATTCAGCCTCATGTTATTCAGGTGATGATATAAAATAAAATTAAAATAAATGTGTTTCATAAAGCTCAAGGCTAAGAAGAGAATCACAAAAAAGACAGGGTGGCATATCATAATTTTTTGTTACGCAGTGAGACTGGTTAAAATCATCTGTGCCTGGCTTTCCATATATTCTTATGTTGGCAACAGTTTTAAGAGTATCTTTAAGTGCTATCTGACTTAATTTGATTTTTGTAGGATTCTTTTTTTCTTTCTTTCTTTTTTAATATCATGCACAATTATAACCTGCAACAGAATAATTTCTGCCACAGACTTCATATCCTGTAAGTTAAACAAGTGGGGAAAAAGGTATATGGGGAAATCTAGAGAAAGCACTTCATAATTTTCAAATATTATTCTGACATCAGCCAAGAAAAAATAGTCCCTCATACTTCAGAGAAGCTAAGAGATGAGATACAGACTTATGAAATGGGCATCTGCTCCATAAGTACTGCCTCATAATTAGATACTCATCCAAACACAACCCTTCTGAAGTCATTTGGTTAGAAAACTCTCCTGATAAGAAAGAGTTTTGGCTTTAAATCCCAGTAGTCTATTAGGATGCTTTCAAAAAAATCTCCTTAAGCCTTGATCCCCCACACCCAAACAAAAAAGTCCCCACAAAAGTTATCAACTACAACCAACAAGAAAAAATATCTTTGAAAGTTTTTATACTGTGATTTGTGTCAGCTCTTTGTGTTCAGTTACACCTTTGCTCCTCAGACTAGGGTGCTTCTGGTTGCACACAGAAGACAGCTGAAATATTTTAGAACTTGACATGAAGTACTAAAATGTTTTTTCTTGACTTTGAGTTTTTCTGTAGCCCTTTCTTCAGTCAGAAAGTCTAGATTTCACTTGAACACAGCTTCTCTGTATCTCACTGACTTCTGACATGAAGTTTTTCCCATCGGTAAAATTCACATGGCTTTGCTCTGAGAAGATTTTAAACCCAGTTCACAGTGAGTTAAATTTTCTTTGAACTGCTCTTGTGTTTTCCACAGCATACAAAATTCTGCTCTGCACTGTTGATAACTTGCACACAGTGGAAGATTTGCTTTGTGTCTTTGTCCTGTAGCCTGGAAAACTGAAGTGAAAGACATTGCACTTCCAATTTTATTTTTCAATGTCCAGTAACAAAGTACATGGAAATTATATAACACTGCCACAACAGTAGCCACATCTTTCTTTATGAACATTTTATTTCCGCTTTTCTACTTCTTTATGAAAGATGACAATTCAACTGATTTCACCATTGCTTATACTTACGATCTCAGAGTTAATTTTCACTTTGCTATTTTCTCTACCATGCAGCTGAGTCACACTCCAATTCCACTGTTACTTCATTCTTAACATCTCCAAGATCCTACTGCTGTTTCCTACAGACAAATCTCTTACCCAGACCCTCACTATATCCCATCTTGAGCATTGGTAAATCCTGTTCCTTGATTTGCCAAAAGACTCTCATTCCATGCAAAACACAACTGCAACAGCCATCTTCCTCACCTGTCAATTTGATCATGTCAAGTCACTCCCCCTTTGAAGCCTTCCATTTCTATCACATCAAATTTAAGCTTCTTATCATCACCTTCAAAGTTTTAAATTGCCTGTCACTGTCCCCCCATTCCCTTGACCGGTTTTCCTTATGCTGCAAGTTCCCTAGAGCAAAGAACGCCCTCCTTGAACACTTGTAAAGTCATTAGTTGTATGACAGAGGCTATTACCAAAAATAAATCACAAACAATAAAGATCGCAGCAAACCTCATTTTTTATTTCACTGTTAACCTCGTAAGCTAATTTCTACAGCTCAGAAAATAGTGACACAAATTTCACTTTCTGGATGACATCTGCAAAATTTCTAAGTTATTGGCCGCAAAAACTCTTCCCCAGAGTAACAGAGAAAATTGCAGCATAGAGAGAGAAACAAAGAAACGTGCAGAATGCACAGAAATTGTTTCACTGACAGAATTAAGGACAAAAGAACCAATATAAATTCTCCTCAAAGGAGGCTTACACAACAACAAACAAATGCTCTTTTACTTCTAAATAAAACCCTACGGAAGGGTTTTAAGACTCTATGCACATTACATCACTCCATGAACTAAATGCTTTCCTACATGCCACTCTGCAGAGTAGCCCTCTGTTTCTCAGGTGTGTCAAACATGGAAGAAAATTTCACGCTTGCTTTCACTTCTTTACAAGATTATTCTGCATAGTAATATAGCTACTTTATGTGCTTTCTCATCTACTTTAATAGTAAATTCATATCTGAGTAATCCATATTTAGTAATAGTACACGTGGTGCTTGGCTAACTAGACGGAAAGGCATCAAAACTGGAAAAGCTGTGAATCTCCTTGCTGTTTCTTCACCAATTTTGATTTCCACAGTTTCCTAACATTTTGCTGCAGATATTAGGCACAACAACATTTTTACAAATGGGCTTTTTGTGGATAACCAGATTCCTTAACCTTAAATGCTGAAAAAATGAGACAATTGTGCTTCATCATCTAACTCTTCTGTGCAAAGGTATGTCATTCTGAATTTGAGATGAGAGCAAGCTGGCTAACCAGCTGAAAGATCCCATGTCTGCTCTGAAGAACTTTCCTCTTTATATGTATTCCAGCTTTCTGAGTGTTAATTAAGACAAGCTAGATTTCCACTTGAGCTAACTGCAATATGTCAACATCTGCAACAGATTTAGTCCCTTTTTCTGTAGCTGCCATTACGTCAAACGCATGCTATATTTTGATCATTTCACTACTTGTTCATGACAGATTTAAACAACCATGACAGCTCAGCACAAAGGGAGGATTCAAGCTTTTGAGAATTCCAGAAAGCGCCACTGGGAAACCTCTTTAGGCCACCACACTGCCCTACAGCCTTCACATCTCCTCTGTGTCAGTGGAAGTACCTGTTGTTCTTACCACTACACACTCTCGTTTTCTTACTTAGACATTTAATTCACACACTGAAATTAGCCTACAATGTTTCTAGTGCATTAAAAAAAAAAAGTATCTGTTACAGTCATGTAAATATTTCAGGGAAGGCAGAGAGATTCAAATGGGAATACATCCAATAAAATCTGTCTCACTTTTCTTCTGCAGCAGCTGTAATTTTCAAAACCTTGCCTGAAGTTCACAAAGATCATAAAAAACCACAATGACAGTACAGTCTGGTGGGTGCAGGGTTCCTGAGCCAATTACCAGCTCTCTGCTGCTACTGGCTTCTCTGCACCTCTCTTTCCTGGCCTCAGCTTTACCTGCTCCTCCGGTTATGGTGCTGGGGAGAAGTGGCATATTATGACCTGAGCTGATCTGAAGGATGCTGCAACTGAAGAAGGAGCTCCCAGTGTTGCCAACTCTTCTGCCATTTCCCCACTCGATCCCAGTCACTTCACCTGTCCCTCATCCTCCTTTGCACCCCATCAAGTGCTTGTCCAATTTTGCACCAGGTAGAGTCATTCATCAGAAAAAAAGCCTGAGAAAAGGAACTGAAGAACTTTCTGCGGAATTAGCAAGTTGAACAAATTAAATGAAAAGCTGATGAGAGCCAAAGCTATAGCAAAGGTTATGTGCAGAGCCATGTGGTTAGCAGCAGACAGGAGGAGCAAGGACTCCTCTCTACAGCTCTCAATGAGCTCAGCTGTAACATGTAACTGAACCTTCAGGCTGAGGCTCTAACAGCAGGCTAAAAGAAGCAGCTACTGGCTACTTGGACCAAGATTTTACTGGCTTGGTGTGGTGAATTGCAGGCTTGAAGAATACCAGAACTGGCAGAAGTGAATGGGATGAGACTATGCAGCAAAGAAAGGAGAGTGGGACTATGCAGCCAGCAGCAGGATCAACCTTAATTCCAGTTAGGTGTTTACAAGAACTTTAGTTACTTGTCTGGGACAGGAAATTGTCTCATCTGCATTCCATGCAATACAACTTCAAACTCAATGAGGCCATTAAGTGCAATCACACTGGAAAACATACAATAAAATAGATAAAATAAGAAGACGTCAAAGTGAACAAGCCACTTGTAATGTTTGCTGAACTGGCCATATTCTTAGTAAGTGATAGCGTCAGAGATTTTGCTTGGAAAATACCTCAGTATATTTGACAGACCACCTACAGACATACAAAATGATAGAGTCCAACATGAAGTGCTTTCATTTTGGAAGATCTACGGGCATCAGAAAAAGAGTGCTATATATCCTTTATTTTTGTTTCCAGACTGTTTTTTGTAAGACAAGTAGGAAAGATATATCGACCTAAATGTACTGCACTAACGTAGCAATGTGTGGGAACTTGTTTAGCAGACTCATGCTCTTTCTGTGACAATTTCTAACCCTTTTGAAAGGCTATTCAAAGCTTAAATAAAATCTGACAGTTTTTTTCCTACCATATGTAGAGGTAATGAATCTATCAAGTCTCTTGAGGCAGCCAGCAATTATCTCTGACATTAGATACAACACACTTGCATTTACTCACACAAGCATAATTTTAACTATGGGCAAGAATAATTAAAACTTTGGAAGCTACTATGAAGTAAGGACAGAACAGCTGGTGAAATGAAAGAGAACTGCAGATAGATTTTAAAACTGCAATGTGCTGAATTTCTCCTGATTGCCTTTGTGGCAATTAAGGATGTCCATCAAAAGATGTTCAATGTGACAGTCTGGCCCAGTCCACCACTAAACAGTTAAAACATCTGCAGACCCACTAGCTCTTCATAGATCCAATTCTCTCCAGGTTTGACATATGTCTCCCCTGAATATTTTGGTGCCACTTTGAACTCGCTCTTCCTCAGTCTTTCCCCTGACTGCAGGCTCCTCTTGTTCATAGTTCTACCAATTCTGGCTAAAGAAGGGAATTATTTAGTCACAGCCACGATAGTCTAAAAGGTTTGGAAATTGTAATTCAAACCATAATAATAAAGGCACCGGGCTTGCCCGTTCTTGTCTAATCTCACTGTTTCCTGAGTCTGAAAAGTATGGGACTCTGCAGGCAGAGTGTCTCTTGTTTTCCTGTTCTCCAGTCATCTTTGCACAGGAATGGTCAACAAACCCTTGAATGCACTGTCTCTCTCTGCCACATAGGAAGGCTGAAGCATGTCAGAAGTTGTTAGTTATTCAGTGATGCTTCCACAGAAAATTCACTGTCCCTGCTAGCTGGGCCAGCTTTTGAGAGACAAGCCAAATTGATGTCCAAGATCACCTTGCAATGGCCCTCAGGAACAAGCTGCCAATTGCCCCTCTCAGCAGGTAAACTGTTTACAGTACAGTTTTGGGCAAGCTTAGATGTGTTCTTACTCTCATAGAAGATGGAGATCCTAATACAGGATGGAGTGACAGTCAGGCGCAGATATATATCTTACTGTAATTCTTAGAAATCTGTGGTTTCAGACCTATGCAAGTTAGAGCCAGACAGTGATTTCCACTACGCAAACCAGTGAGTGGCTTCCAGTCTCTTCCTTTTCCTGTTTACCTGGATTGTCGAGTCCTCAAGCCTACATCACAGGAGAAACTTGGACTGCTTTCACCTCATTCCTCTCAGAGTAGATGGTTACTGCAGATAAGCAGAATTTTCTTTCCAGGTGGCTGCATATACTAGCCAGACTTGCTTAGTGAGTAGCATATATACTGTTGTATAGGTCAGCAACTACCTGTGAGCAAACAGAAAGCTAAGAATAAAATGCAGCTATTGATGTGCCTGTTTCTGCTCACACCACTGCCGGTGTCCTTCAGCAGTGGTACAAGTCAAGCACTAGACCTCTTCTGCAGCAGTGTTCAATCCTGCAATGAACTGCTGTGTATGCATATAGGACAGTAAAGTCAAGTCCACTTTTCACTTTAGTACTCATCTCTGTATGGAGACATTATGCCTTTGGATATAAGTGGTCTGTTGTACAGGACAGATACAGATCAGGAGCTTGCATTGCAAATGGG
Source organism: Aramus guarauna (assembly GCA_013400195.1). Classification (NCBI taxonomy): domain Eukaryota; kingdom Metazoa; phylum Chordata; class Aves; order Gruiformes; family Aramidae; genus Aramus; species Aramus guarauna. The sequence goes on along the minus strand of VXBL01000245.1, from coordinate 2,885,114 downwards.
AGTAGGGAGAATAAAATGAAAAAAATAAATGGAGTAACACAGTGACTATTTTCATGAGACAGCATGTCTACAATACAGCTGAGGAATACAGCTTTTCTAAAATTACTTTTAATTTCCTTCACCAACTCTCTGGAACTCATGAATGCTAGAGACCCCTGAAGTCAGATTTTCCTGGCACTGAACATCAGGCCTGCTTGGGCTACGCTCACTTTGGAAAATCCCTGTTGTCAGCACCATGGGAATTTTTCAGGCTTGCTTGAAAAATGTTGCTTTTAGTCTCAGTTCTACAAGACAGAACCCACCCCCAAAGCTTTCCCCAGTTACAATTATAAACCCACCATATGTTTGAAATAGACATGTGTAAATTAACATTTGCCTCATAAGCTTACTAATCCTTCAGAATAGCTATAGTTAAAATGTATTTTGACCACCTCTACAGCTTTCCATTGTGAGAGCATGATGAAAATTAACAGATTTGGTGTATAGTATGGAAGGTACATGTTAACTTTTGTGCCTACCTGACACAGCAACTGGAGGGAGAAGCAGAACAGTAATTAACAAACTATCTGGATGTTATGGCAGTGTTAATTAGATACTGCAAAAGCTGCTTTAGCTCCACAACAATTTTCACCGAGGTAGTCACTTCAAGCACTTCTTAAGGGGGTCTTTCTGTCAATCATATGAAAAGATTCCTGTTTTGCTTCTTTTTTTTCCTAAACTGTCATAACGCACTTAAAAAGTTGGCACACAAAAGAATAAAGATCAAACTATGCCTCATCTCATTCTCTCTGCAATCAAAACAAACTCAATTCTTGACAAGTCAGGTTTATTTAAATTGTGCAGAATATGTCCCAACGTAGCCGTATTTAACTGCGGAATGATTTAACATACTAGGCCACAGGGCAAAACAAGAGTTCAGTCACTGCTTCCACTCTATTCCTCAGAGGTGATCTATGTAAAAACCAAAAGTTTTAAAGAAATCTACATATTTTCCACGGGAAGAGAAAAGGAGGCAGATCTAAGAAAGCAAGACAGATTTCTGTGGGAGAATAAAATTGTCAGGCTTATAGTCCTAATGTACCAACCATGCAAGATATGTCATGTCCACAAATTGTTGCACTTGTAGCTGGCATTTTAGAAAGAATTAGGTGGGTGGATGGTTAAATGACAACAAGTACTGTATATCTTTAGCCCTCAAGGAAGAGAGTACTTCAGATCCCCTTACATGTCGGGTTTTTTTTTTCCTTCTTTTGGGTAATAAATTTTTCCAGGAAAAGGTCAGGCCAGTGTGACAGAAAATCATTCTGATTTTAAGGCTGTTAGGAGTAACACATTCGGCTATATTCAGCCTGGATGGATGTGTGCAGAAATGTGCACAACAAAAACACTGGAGGTGGTAAGAGAAAGAGAATACCACAATAAAGTTTTATCAAAAATACAACCAACAAGGGGAGGAGAGAGAGACAACAGTACTTGCTTTTGAATACAAAGCCTCCTATATCTCTGCTAGCCCCATTTTCTACCTTTTTTCCATATGAAAACAGGTATTTCTTAGAGGATTTTGGAACAAGTTGGGCTAAATGCATTTCTGAAACAGCTGTAAAGCTTTCAAAAAGCATGGAGGGCCCAACTGTGAGGTGACTTGAATCTCTTCCCTTAAAACGTGTTGACCAGAAGAGGTGAGCTAATGCAGAGGGGAGATAAGCAGTGGCAGGTTTAAAGCTCGTGATACCGCAGTGATCTAGCTCCAAGACACACACAACAAAGCTTCTTCGAAGACTTATTTCACAGCATTCTTTACCAAACAAGGAAATCTCCTCTAATCTGCAAGTGAAGGAAATGACAAATGTGAACAAAAAAATGAGCTGGTTACGGACTATTCAACCTTAGATTATATTACTCTGAACTGTTAATTAAACTCTTTTTATAACTCTCTCCTGAGTCTGCCTGGGGCTATACCTTTAAATTACCTTTTAATGGGAAATTGATGTGAACAGCATGCAGCCACAAGACGAGGGAAATGTGTCCCCATTCTTAGGATGTCTGCTGTACACATCAATGGACATGAGGGGTCCACGTAGAACTGCTACCTCTATTCTTGGCTGTGTGAAGAGCTAGCCAATTAACTGGCTGTCAGGAAAATGCATACAGCACTATAACACTCGGATGGAAAATGAGAAAGAGCATACAAATCAGAGAAAAGAATACAAGATAAGCAGGTCAACTATCACAAAAGTGTGAAAAGGAAAAATAGCTACTGGAAATACAGGAACACAGAGGCTCATACTTCCAATTCACTAGAGTTACACTGAGGTAAGCTTGGCCAACGTGTTTATACAATGACATATATCACACTGTGATATATTCTGGAACATTTCCAAAAGCTTGATTTACACTTAAAAGATAACCCCTGGTAGCACATGTCAGATGAATGGTGTAAACGAGATTATTGATATGATAAACTGTTACAAAAGAAAAAATAGAGAAATAGCAATGGCTTTATTTCATAGTTTTAAGTTAGGAATATAGGGTAATGCTAAGGGTTTGATAGGGTTTTGTTTCATTATTATGGCTGCCTCATTTTGCAAACAATATAGGTCTGATACAGGCAGTAGCTTTAGCATCTTAAAGCTCTTTTGTCAAAGACAACATTTTCCACTGGGTCTATCCTGAGAAAATCCAGATGAAATACAAAGATATAAGCAGCAAGGTATGAATTTGTATCTATAAAAAGGTGAACTGCAAACTGTGTCCAATAGGTCACTAACAGAATGAAATGAAATCAAGCCAAGTGTACAACAGACAGTGTACAAACATGTTTGGGGAAGACTTTAACTGAGAACAACAGGATTGACAGAAAACATTAAGCATTCTACAATTTAAAGAAAGTCAACAGTCACCTTTTATGAACAAAAGAAAAGCTACATTAAAAAAATCACTACATGATATATAAACGGTTGAGGTATTGGTTCAACTTCAGCAGTGATATAAAAGAGAATAGCTATGATGGGACCTGAATTCATGACAGAATTACAGGTCAGGTCAGTGCCCCACTGCTCAGACATTCACAGGACTGGGGAAGCAAAAATAAAATAGCTCCAAGGAATAATTATTGAAATGTTCATTTTTTAAATATATATTTTGCTACATGAAATCCTCCTATTCTTACCTGATAAACTACTATATCATATAACTTTAAAAAGCCAATGCATTTTTATTTTTTTTTTTTTTCATATTGAGGGCAGATTTTACCCTTTACAAATAAAACCAAAACTATAAATCTAAAAATCTTGTTAAAGTTTGAATCTCATAGCAGTTGATGTTTACACAGAACTTATAACAACTGCATCAGTGCAGCACCATGCTGTGCACTTCTGTTCTTAGTCATTTCTAAATGAACATCACAATTTTAACTAAGAAGCACGGAGCTAATCATATGCAGTAGAGCAGAAACAGGCATAAGATCACAAGCCTGAGCATCTTGGTTCTGCAACAGCAATGGTTATATGACAACATTAAGGATGGATTACACTAAAAAGTCTACTTCACTAAACATTTCTGAAATAGCACCCATATTTTCAGTTTGAATACACAAGGGCTGATCATCAGATAAAAAGGAGGTAACTCAGCATTTCAAAAACTTATCCTCCTTTTTTACCTCCCTTAAGCAGAGCCAGCAGGAGGGGGAGTAATTTGCTATTCCACCAAGTTATCAGCTAATTGCTATAGTCATAGAGGGAAGAAGCAGCAAGGAGGGAACTGTAGGGATGGGCTGCATCCTGCTGACTCAACACAGCTTGAAGAAAAACCCCTTTATTTGAAGCAGGAATGCAAATGCTCATGATGGATAAATTCCTTCCCGTTTCCTCAAAGAACAGAAATGTGATGTTTGCATGCAAACGGCATCCTCATGGGTTATCATTTCCATACTGTATTTCAGGATGTTGACATGTTACCTGATCTTTAAAATTCCTGAATATGACACTGTTGAACCATATTTGCCTCTACTGATGTTAGACTGCAATTGCCAAGAAACACCATTTCTCTTGAAAGAACCTCAGCAAAGGTAATCATATAGCGCACAATAAAAAGTTAGGGGCCAAGTTCCCCTCCTGGGAAAGATGTGTCCTTCTTGAGAAGGTCACTGAGAACCCAAAGAAACACAATAAAATGTAGACTCAGTTAGCTAAGGGTTTAGCCTACCTAGTAATTTTGAAGCAGATAAGTGGAACATTTTACTGCACAAAATCAACAATGCACAGCTGGAAACAAAAGAGTAAGTGCACAGCATTTAAACTTCCAAGTGGTTAAAGGCATATGGAGACATCAAATAGGACGTAAACATATCTTGTCAGAATTTAAGAGAGGTAATCTAAGAAGCATGCTTTTCATGGAGGGGTTATCTGTAGTGGAGTCTAGCTCTTAAATGACATGATTTTGCTGTTTACTGTCATACCCACTAATGCTGATAAAATGCCACCACAAGGAGAAAAGGAATCTTTACAGCAGGCAAATGGCTTTGCCAATGGCAGTGCTGAGAAAGTAACTTTTAATAGACAATCAGTTACAATAGTAACAAGTTACTGGATTTTTGTTTGTTTTGTACTCAGCTCTAGTTTCAGACTACTTTAAAAATGTAATCAAGCATAGTTAATTACTTTCAGTTACTTTTTATTCCACTGCGTATTGGTAGATGTTGAAAAGAAAGACTGCTGAAACACACGGACGCTTCCTCACTCCCTCCTCCTGGGAAAGAGGAAGATTCAAGAATCCAGGAAAGAAGAGAGGCTGCTGCTGGCCGCTACTTCAAATTCCCCTGTATCACTCTTCCACTCAGCTGTATAAAAACAAGCTACAGAATGAAAAATATTACTGATATTCCCAGTGTGCCTGAGTAGAACATGCATTTTACTTGTATACATTTTTCTTGTGTTTGAATGCTGATGTCAACAGAGCCTTTACAATAGATTTTTCCATTTGTTTTCCTTGTGGGGAGAAAGATTGGGAGAAGGAAAAGGAGGGAGAAGGGATACACACTACCTATGGAAATAACAGAAAACCCCTCAACCTAAAAGCTCACTATTTTCAGACAGCTTTTAGTCAGGATAAATACAAAGGACAAGAATATTTGCTCTTCTTCATACTTGGGAGAAATTGCTTCAGAAACCCCTGCCTAGTCTCTTCCCTCAAAACCCTCTGCTGTCACATCTACTTGGCAATGGTGTAGGCAAGGTGGTACTATTCATAACCTTGGATTTTACAATTTATTGTGGAATGTTGCTAGGAATATACATTGATTTATACATTTTTTTTTTCTTACACATATTATTTTATCATGATTTATTTTTAAGCATGATTTTCAGATAGAAACAAAACTGTAGAATGCATAATTTTAAAAATAATATTTAAAAACTTTAGAACACGCACAACATCTGGAGGCTGCCTTCAGACAGGACTGTGTGCCTGGATGAATGGAGCCACAGCCTAAGAAGCAAGGAGGATTTGCATCCGCAGGCATCTCACATGGCACACATATATTCCATTCTCCCCTCTCCTCCTCCCCAATGCTAGCATAGATTCTCATAGCTTACACCCTCTTACTAAAAAGTGTATGTGGCTGTCTAGATAGTTCAGGCATTTCTTCTTTCTACACAGTGATTTTATATACTGGTTTAGAACACATCCTATAATTTGAGTCTTCTACCTTCAATAGCCATATTAAAAATATGAGCTAACAAAATTATCAAAAAGGGATCAATGACCTGAATTTGAGATTAGTGTCCAGGAATGTTTTGAGTTCTCTTATGTTCCACATACACAGTGAACCATCCTTTGGTCCAGAAATGCTCGCAAGTACCACAGCTTTCCCAGATGATATTTAATTTGGAGGAACAGTTTACTGACCTGATAGTCTATAAAAAAACTTCACGTTAATTAAAATATTTAGATTAACTTTCCCATAGGTTTTATCCTAATGCATTATTTGACTCCCTCTGCTACACACAAGGGGAAAGATGCAGGAGGCATACAACGCTAAAGGTTATCCCTGTTTCATATCACCCATTTTAAGATTGATACCTGAAGGACTCAAGCAAATTTATATTAAAACATGGCAGAAAGCCCAACAAAACTATTGCCGTTACAAGAAAATAGTCTTAGGCACTAGAGGGAGCATCTGCCTTTACAGTCACTGAACAAAAGTTTCTATGTGCCTACAATGTATTCCATATAATATGCAAAATAATTTCACTATATTATAAAGATGGTACAAGTCCTACTTCTCTCACAAAAAAATCAAACAAATAAAGGAAATGTCAATATTACTTAGCCATCGTTTTAAATAAATGCACTTTCTCATCTAGTTAACTCTAATTTTAAACTATTTTCTTAAAGTTCAGACTCTGAAAGTAAACATCTTTTTGTGCAATTATCTGAATAGCCTAATAGTGTTAGAACACCATAGTTTGCATTGTTCAGGAAATGAAAGCAATGACATTTTATTTTAAGGACACAGCTTCAGACTTCTGCAACGCAGACATCCACAACTTGGCTAGCTGCCTAGACTCACCATGAGAGAAGGGCATTTCTGGGCTGTGATTCACCTGACCAGCTCTAGACATATGTCAGAGGATGAACGTGTGAATCATTTTCTCTAAGTGCCACTTCTATGAACTGCAAAGGTAGCTGAATTCACATGTGGATGTGTACACCACAGATGACTAGGTCACAGGATCCCCACCCAAAAATATAAACAGAATACACAAAGCAAAAAGATGTGTGACAACATTAGTGAACAGAAATTGGGAGAGGGCAGGGAGGGTGAGAGAGCCTATAATACTACGACCATTAAGACTAACTAATCTTGCTGAATTACCAACACTAAGATGACTCATTTAGAATGGAAATAAGCACTACTACTATGACAGAGTCACAAAGCCTTATGATACTTTTCTGTTGCCACTGTGTTTTCATTCTCAGCAGAGGATTGTATTGACTGGTTACCTGGAGCATACTGGCACCATAAACTCGTCGTACATTTTCTAGTACAATAAAACTCTTCATTCTTGCTACATGCAACAGATTCAGTTAAGAAAGTAAAAGGAAAAGAGAAAGAGCAGAAATCCCTTATTACAACCTGTAAGAAATAAGAGAACCTAAACATCTACCAAGCTTGTCTAAAGATACATTTGAAACATTAACAGTATTTTTTTTCCTGAAAGCAAGAGGAAACAAGAAGTATCTGCCACCTATATTTCTCTTTAATGCCTCAATGTTACTATGAATTCCCTTGCTGACTGGCAGGTATACACGCTCACTTCAAGATAGCCCTCAGCTCTCTGCCTGCCTGGATGCTGATACCTGAAACATCACTGAGAATCATAGCTTGGTTTACCTTATACAATTTAATAGCCATGGGTTTAACATCAGGCATTGTGCTCCCAGACTACGTGCCAAACCCTGAGACAGGAAATTCTATTTTCAGATCCATCAAATTGGTACTGCTGCAGTCAAGGATATTAAATTATGTAGTTTTAGGTTGTTGTGTGGTTTCTTACTTTTGTCTACAATCATCAGCCACATAAGACAGACTGCAAATTTTGGGAAGAAATATTATCTCCGCTTGTGTCCTCTGAGGAAAGTACAGTGACTGTGGTTCTCTGCAATTTTCATTAGAAAGCTTCTTTCTTCTTTCCCTCGGTATGACAGTCCTCATGTCTAGACAATGAGGACAACGCAGTACAAAGGCAAACCTGCAAAGGTATCTTCAGTTATCCTCCCAAATTAGCAAAATGAAGTGATTTCCACATATGACTTTTACTGAAACTGTGTAAGATACTAGCAGCCTACAAAATCTAAACTTTCTAATACTGCTAAGAACATTCAAAGCTGGAATATCTTGCAAATCCACTAGTTTGGACCCCGATAAAGCTAAATAGAAGCTATTTTACCAAAAGAACTCTGAGCACCTGTAAATTTCAGATCTGTTTTAAAGAATTTCTCTTTGCACTTCAAATATTTTTGAAGTAGTGTAGCAAAGCCTCCATGAAACTAATACAAGCACTTATCATTAAAATAATAACAAAATGAATATAGAAAAAAATCACAAAAACAGAGCTTAAAAGGTAAAATTTTCAAGATTTCAAGGGTGTCAGAATATAGAAGTGTCTCTATATATAATAAAATTTGCCTTGTAGTCCAATGGCTATCTCCTTTGGTGCTGCAGTAACAAGGCAGCTGGAGATTGTCATCAGCACTGGGGCTTGTTAGTCACAAAGACTGTGCCTGAACTGCAGGGCACCCAACCTGAGCATGTGTGGGTGCAG
>VXBL01000245.1:2815714-2876769 GCA_013400195.1 Aramus guarauna | reverse complement strand
AAAAAAAAAAAAAAAAGGCAAAAGGAGTAGGAGGAATTACTGCGTGGTCTAGACTTGTCCCAACATGAAGCTGGGACATTACAAGACTCATAAATTAGAGACGAGCAGAGGTGAAGAAATAGGCTTTCATCTCTCTCACTTTCTCCGTCCACTCAGTGTAAGCTTCAGCAGAAACAGAAGTGCATATTTCCTCAAGTTACATATGCCATATATTCCTCATTCTGCAAGAGAAAAAGCTGTTTTTGAAGTGCTACGTGAACTTACATTCATTTGACAGAAAATGTGTATTCTGAGCAACTAAGACCCACAGTAATCTAAATCTTTGATTAACTCCTACGTACATGGGAGACATGCTGTTGGCCACTGAACTGAGCCCTGAGGCAGAAATGATCATGCTACAAGCATGAATCAACTGAGGAATCGGACAACCCCAGGTTTTTTCCTTGTGGAAGTGAAAGACAAAAGTTACAGTGATCAGTAATATTATGCTATGAAGGCAGAACATTTTAAGTCTAGGAAATGACTCCTTCCCGTTGCTATCTGCTTTTAAAAAGACGACAACTCTTTCCCGTAACAACTTCCTAGGGACTTGCATGTTTTGTTGTTTGGTGTTTTTTGGGTTTTTTTGTGTTTTGTTTTGTTTTGTTTGTTTGTTTTTGGTTTTTTTGGTCCAATTCTTTCTAAAATATGATATTTTTAAGAAAGCAGCCACAAACATATGTATGAAAAATGATTGGTTCTGATTGAGAAGCTTAGTTCTGTTTAATTGGGACCACAATAACCTGGGCTGGGTGAATAAAGAAGTACAGCAGAGTAGACTCAGTCTAGGAGAATGAAGCAGCCGAAGTCACCTTTATGCCTCCTAGATGTATTAAACTGCTTAGAGGATGCTCTGATGCTTCTTCCCCCAGTTACCAGAGGACAGCTCCATACCAAAATAGCCAGAGCAATGTTTCTGGTCCACAGGCTTCCTCCCAAACACAATGGATGGTACTACATGTTCTGAGTGGGAAGGCTACAGATTACCTACATCACTTCACTCCTCCTCCGTTCCTTGTGCTTTGGGGAGGAAGGGGGAAAAGAAATAACAACAACAGCAAAATAATCTATTTTGTTGCAATTGAATTCCTGCCATGTTTCAAAAGCAAAGCCTTAGTAGCTATACAGGCATGCTCTTTTTTTTTTTTTTTTTTTTTTTAATTTAACAGTGAAATCTGCTAAGGCTGTATCTCTTCAAGAGAAGGTTACAGACAATGTTATTTTTCCACGAGCTCTGAAAATTACACAGTAGAGCCCTGTGAATCATTTTCTATACAAACTGTGGAATACTTGCTGCCTCAGAAGCAATCCATAAATATGTATTACTCATTTATAAATATGTATTGTATTACAAATGAAGAAAACAACTGAATAGAAGACCTCATAATTGGTATGATCCTTTATTTAAAAATAAGAATAACATAATTCCACAGAGAATTACTTTTCATGTAAGCATGGAAAGATAGTATAGCAAAATAGTTTCTAATTCTTTGTACTTGAATGTAGCATTTGTGGGCTTGGAGGGGTTTTTTGTTTAGTTTTGGAGGGGGTTTGGGGGAGATGTTTGTTTTTCTTTGGTTGTTTTTTGTTTGGTTTTGGGTTTGCTTGGGGTTTTTTTTTTCCTTAGTTCTGTGATTTACAAACTGAGGCATTAGTGCAAGTAAAAGGAGGTAGAATGAGCTGACTGCACTGCTGGAAGAAGGAAGGAAGATAGGGCTGGTTTGTATCCATTCACATGGTTACAATGCTTATGCAAGCCCACAGCATCTCACATCTTGATTATTGTATTACCTTTCTTTCTAAGGCTGGTAAATGCAACAGTGGTCAGTTGTGACCAATTCCTCAAGCTATTGCTTTGATTATGCCATCCACATATTGCATCTTATTTTCTATTGCACTGAAAGCAGCAAGTATAGAAACATGACCATAATTTTATGCAAGTTTTCCCTATCAAGTAAGTTGATCAGCTATTTGAAGTCTGGCCATATACTTTGAAATTCGTAAATACAAGAAAAAAAAATCAGCTGGTTGAACTTCCTTTAGAAATGTATGTATTTTGTCAAATCTATTCTGTCCATCAAAAATGTTCCCAATTTAAAAACATATCCACAGATCAGCCAGGTACTGCACACTCCTCAAAAAACGCTGGGCAGAGTCACTGGTGAAAGAATCCCCATCTGCTCAGCAGTCAGCTGACTGAGTACAGACGTGAGCCATCAGAAGACACACACACAGGGCTACTAGTTAAGGCTGTTGAATCCTGGATGTTAAGTGAAAATACCAGGAACCTGAATCAACCAGACAGGGAAAAAAAGTCTGAAGCCAAAGACTAGCCATCTAGAAAACTAAACTTACTAACATTCTGCTTTAGTGCAGAATTAGAAGTCATAAGAATGGACTAAGTATAATTTTTAAAATAAAGTTAAACACTGATAATACCAGTGAATATGGAATTTCTTTCCTATTTTTTTAAAAATAGAGATAACAATAAAATAAGGATTATAATGAATGAAGGAGGCTTATTATTCACTGTGAATATTGCCTGTACCTCAGTTTATCTATTAGACATTATCCAATTGTACGGAGCTATATCAAAAGCTTGTTTTATAGATATTGAAGATCTCTAACCAATTGTTACCAGATGTGTTGCAGGCTGGTTTTCCAAAATCTTTGAGATTAAGATCCAAAGTATAAGCATGGTACATAGATGGAGATTTAATCAGAATAATTTTCATGCCCAAGGACATGATCTTCAGACTCTTCATTTTGTGTTCTTGATGCTATTTGTAAAGATAATTCTACCTCCATTCCCAGGGTTAAGCCTGAAGAATTTCAAACCCACAAGGCAAGATTTGAACAAATGTGATGCTGCAGCCTGATGATCCAGCTCAAAGTGAGCTGCTCTGCTCCAGAAAGAGAACCAGAAAAAAAAAAGTCAATCATTTGAATTGCAGAAGGGTGTGAGTTGTCCTAACATCCTTGTGCCCAAATCTTCTCACCTTCATGTAGCTTTACATATGAAAGGCGGAATTTCAGGGATAGAAAGAGATCTCTAATGCCTCCATAGCATCAATCACACTCTGATTATTTTTCCACACATAAAATTAATACAGACCTGTTTAGGAAAGCATGCCAAAGACCAGGTAGTCTATGGAGAAGGGCTATCACCTTGTAACAAAAAGTGACACAGCCACAGACCGTGACCATATCTTCCATGCAAGACAAGATTGTAAAGAAAGCAGGTGGCCAGGGCGAGCAGGATCCTGTCTTTCTATGGGACCATCTATTCTTTGTGGCAGAGGAAGATCTGGGTTTTGAGCTGTAGGTCTTCTATTTTCAGGAGAAAAATGGCACTGCCACCTGAGTATAACATATCACTGTTATTTAATGTTCTGCAATTTAAATGAAAACAAAAGCAGGTTTGCAATTCAGTAACTTGAGGTTCTGAATTAATGAAAGTGAGATGAGAGGGGAATATAAATGAAATGTCTCAGTACTAGAATTCACACAAATACAGATCCAAAGATTTGTGAGAACCAATTTCCAAAAACCTCTGATTGTGTCACTATTATCCTTCAGTAAGGACTAGAAATATAGTGCCATTTTCTGGCAATCCACTAATGTATACCTTTATTGAAACTAAGTGTTTTATTACACAATGAAAAGATAATTTACTGGGAGTTTATGAGTAAGAAGATATTTTACACTTTCTAATCTCCCTCCCACCCAAATACTGTAAATGTCTCATTGTTCTCCTGAGAGCAAATCTCTGGTGGAATATAAAGATGGTGCTTACAGCAGCATTTTGAGACAGTTAATAGTTAGTCATATGTCTAACTGTTAAAAACTAGGGGACCAAATAATTTTTAAACTCATGCATCCTGTAATTGTACCATAGGGGTCTGCCAGACTGATGAATAGTGGGCCAAAGTTTTGCAAAATATTTTGGTGACTGAGTAGGTAACAGAGTAATAACAGCATGGAAATTACAAGGGAAAGAAGGCATCAAAAAAAAAAAAAGACTAGAGGAGATGTAGACATGTTTAAGCATGTCCCTCAGGAAATGCAGGTCTCAGGCTGGCAAGCAGAACGAAGGGTTCTAAAAATCAAATGTGTGGTCAGACTCATAGAACACAAGAAGGGCAAGTACAGTATGTTGTATTTAACATACCTCCTTACCATCATATTGAAATGGGATGCAAGAGTTGTTTCCAACATTTCACGGATTTAAGCCTTTTCTCCATTTCCCTTTTTCCTGTTCATCTATTGGGACTCACTGCCACTTCATTTTTTGATTCCCATTTGATTCCTGTTTTGGACTGATGTCCATACCACTCCAATACATGCAGCACAGCCTGCAGTTCTCATGTATTCAAACCCTATTAGAAAAACCAAACTAAGTAGAAGGGAAGACTTTCTCTCATAGCAGAACATGTCACCAGAGGACCCACATTAATCATCATTAAAGGATGATCTCTATGTCCTGAACAAAGTCTCTGGAGTCCATTATGAAGGGTTTTTACCATTTCATTCTTTTAAGCAATGGCTTTAGAGACTTACCCATTCTCAGACTCAACAGGAAGGTAGGAGACAGGCAAACTGGCATTAGCCATATCATCATATCATGAAAGCTGTTGCTCATCATAGAATCACTATAGGGTAGGGAAATCCCTCAACTGATGATCCTGCATTTCATTAAAAAACAAAACAAAACAACAACAACAAAACCCCCAAACAACAACAACAAAACCCCCCAAACAACAACAACAACACCACCCCAAACCGCTCCAAAACCAAAACACACCAACCCTCAAACTCATCTTTTTACAACAGGGTAACAACCCTCAAAAGGTAGGGGGGAGGTGGGGGGGTGGGAAGAAAGGGCCCAAAGTCCAAGTATGCAAGCTTCGTGAGTTGTGAAAATGATTGAGGTGCCACAGAACAGAAACTACATTGTCCTTTTCTTTGGAAGAAAAAAAAAAAAAAAAAAGTGCTGCAAAGCCCCATAGTTTAGATTCCGTGTCTATTTCCACTGGAAGAAGTCAGCAGAGGATGGGTTTTGTTGGTTTGCTTCTAGCACACCACAGTTAGCAGTACAGCTCCATCAGTTCACTATGAGCAACCTTTGTCTTCTTGGCTGCCTGTTCCTTTCAGACATGAAAAGAATTGCAGGTTTTACAACAATCAAAAAAGCCCTTGAAAGCCACACTGATTCCTCAACCATATCAGGCAATGAAAGATGATACCTCAGCTTCCTCCTGAAATTACTTATATTTAAGCATAATTTGTTTCTAACGTGTTTTCTATGAGTAAGTTGTTGGAAATAAAATTCCAATATTTTAGTATGAGTTACCTATGGAGACCATGAACCACATTCACTGACTTGCCTAAGAAGGAATAAGAGACAAGAAGAAGCCTAAAATCAAAACTAATTCACTTGGAGTTTTGGAAGTCCTGTCAACATTACAATGTGAGGTTTATGCAATTGAATAGCATGGCTATACACATAAAGCCATACAAATGTATTTTTTTTTCTTCCCATATTATATAACAACATTTTAAAATGTGTCACAAATAAACATCAAATTATTCTTCCTGGCCATTCAGTATGTCTGATCATTTTGCAAAGATGCTATTTTGCTATTAAGTGTGGAAACTCCCTTTTCATGTTGTACATCACTGGGAAAAAAACCTGTTAAGCATTTATTCTTTACTTTTCACCTTTTGGGACTAAAAGGAAGGAAAAATATTAATAATAATATTCAGAACAGCATATTAAATACTTTGGAAATGCAAAAAGAACAGCTCTAAAATCTGACCACGTCACACAGAAGTGAAAAACATGTCTGTACTTACTACTCAGCTGGCAAAGAAGCTGCTCGTGTGAATGCCAAAGAAAATTAAATAATATTAATTTGGAAGCCATTCAGGGTTTAGTTTCACATGATTATAATGAATTAAATGCAGCCAGGATTCACAGCATCAAAGTACTCAATGAAAATAAAACAATGAGAAAATAGGCAAGTGAGTCTGATGATTTAAATATGAACCATTATATCACAGAGCAAATAATTTTCAGTGACACAGCCAGGGGAAAATAGGTAAACCCCCTACATTATGCATTTTGCCTTTTGGTATTTTTGCACCTACTGTAGAATGAACACTATTTCTCTGAAAAATATATAATACTACATTAAAAAGTGAAACAGACTTGATTGACAGAGAGAGACAGGGATTAAAATCTCCAAGGTTTACTAGCCTAAAGGCAGCCATGACAAACTGCTGCCAGTTGCCCAAAGCCTGCACAGCTACTCGAGCACACAATCCTCAAAATAGTCATATGTGGCTGAGGACAATCCCTGCTGTGCAGAGCTGAATTTCAAACTGGGCTCAAGAGAAGGGAAAACATCAACACAATCACACACCAGTCACTCACATCTTACATTCATTATCAGGTTTTTCAAAGGAATCCCCAAGGCAGCTGTATTTCACAGAATTGAAGATTTAAAATAAAAGAGAAAGAAAACCAAAGCAATTCCCTCTACTCAAAACTGTATTTATGCTAGTTTATAAACCCACAATAAAAAAAATATGAAATAAAATTGCTCAAGTAGATTTTTAAGACCAAAATTAGGTTTTGGAAAGTGAAATATAAGTACTAAGGATTTTGGTAACCAGAATAATACTGCTACCAAGCATTTGAATGCCATCCAATATATAGATTCTTAGCCAAATGTTATATACTATTAAGAACCTTACTTTCCAGGAAAACCTACAAAGAGATTTTGATTTGCTGTACAGAAAGCATAGCTACCCATCTTGCCTTTTTCTCTGTGAAAAAATCTATGTATCACTGCAAGTAAATATAATGTATCAGCAGTAGGATGTGATATGTTAATGTGCTCTAATTTCCATTACTTCAGCAGAACTGATGTGTGAAGAAATTTAAAGTCTGCGCATTAGACGGATTAATAGAGTCTAGGAAGGAATAAAATACGCAATTAGAAAATTCTGTTTAAATTAAGAAGAGAATTTTCGGAGAGGAAGGCACGTTACATTCATGTGAATTGTAATCTACTGAATTTTTTTGTGCTTTCTGATGTCAGACTGAAATTTTCTTTACTAGGGTACCCTGAAAAGAAAAGGGTACGAAAAGATTAATACAGTCTTCAGAAGGATTTATGCATATTTTGCCAATATGGGTATAACATACATCTTCAAGAAAGCCAGTAGTAGTCAAAAATAAGGCAACATTACCAGTAGCTCCTGCGGATAGTAAGCAATCCAAACAAACATACACATCTCATTGGATACATTATATGTATAGATAAGTTAAGTACAGCCTGGGAATTGCTGGTTGTTTTTCCTCTTTGTTTTCCTGTGAGACATCTGTAGCCCACGCACAGCACCGCACTGTCCTAGTGAGAACCCTTCTTCCACACTGGCCTTTTTCACCAGTGGGAAGTATTTAATAAAAAAACCCCTGAGATTAAACAGATCAGAGCAGTTAGTGAGACTGACTGCAGCCAACAAAGTCATTGTCATTACCCCATTCTATGAATTGCCAATCACTCTCACAAAAGAAATGTGGCAACTGGCAAACTTTGGTTGTGTCAGGCACAGATGGGAAAGCTCCCTCCGTCTGCTAATTGACTGGGAAGAAAACTCATTAAATAGCGTTTTTCACCTGTCACAGTCCAAGAGAAAGCTCAGCAGCCCTCTCAGCTGCCCACCTGTTGGGGAAGGCATAGCTGATGCTACTCTGGATTCTCTCCTGCTACTAAACAAATGCCCCATTGGTTGAGACAAAAGAGCAACAGATCATCCCTCTGATAATTAAGCTCCAGTAAACCAATGTCATATACACCATTAAGTTCTATCTCCACCAAACACGCACACAAAAAAATCTAATCCTTTTTCATAGGCAGGTGTGGTGGGTTCACCCTGGCTGGGTGCCAGGTGCCCACCAGACCCGCTCTATCACTCCCCTCGTTCACCAGACAGGGGAGAACAAGTATAACAAAAAACTCTGTGGGTCGACATAAGGACAGGCAGAGATCACTCACTACTTATCGTCACGAGCAAAACAGACTGAACTTAGAGAGGAAATTCATCTAATTTATTCCCAGACAGAACAGAGTAGAGGAATTTGAGAAATAAAATCAAATCTTAAAACACCTCCCCCCACCCCTCCCATCTTCCTGGGCTCAACTTCACTCCCGGCTTCAAATCTCCTCCCCTCCCAGTGGCACGGGGGGAAGGGGAATGGGGGTTACAGTCAGTTCATCACACGTTGTTTCTGCTGCTCCTTCATCCTCAGGGGGAGGACTCCTCTCATCGTTACCCTGCTCCAGCATGGAGTCCCTCTCACGGGAGACAGTCCTTCACAAACTNTGCAAAAGCTGTATTCCCCTCCCCCGCCCCCCTTCTTCAGTATGTTATCCCAGAGGCGCTGATTGGCTTGGCCTTGGCCAGCGGTGGGTCCATCTTGGAGCCGGTTGGCATTGGCTCTGTCAGACACAGGGGAAGCTTCTAGCAGCTTCTCACAGAAGCCCCCCCTGTAGCCCCCCCTGCTACCAAAACCTTGCCATGCAAACCCAACACAGCAGTAAATAAGAAAAAATCTAGAGGATGAATTCTGCATTTTGTTAGGGCTTTTTTCCTCCCATTTAAAGTACTGTCAGCACTATGAAGTTTTATGAAAAGACATTTTGATTAAAAAAAATAAGAAAATTAATTGTTTTCATGTGAGTTTTCCTTTTCTCATAAAACAGGTCCATCACTATTATTTGCACTTATAAGAAAAGAATGTAAAAACAATACTGAGAGATTTTGTTTCTTCTTTGTGCTCTATTTTATTAGTATACTTAATTTAATAGCAGCATAATTTTGCAAAGTCCAAAGAACTGAAGGCATCTATGACATTAGTGTAAATCCATGCTAGACCAGCAAATACGTAACTTCTGTGTTACACTAGTATAAAACAGAACAGGATTTGGCTTATGGCATTTGCTGGAATAGTTAAAATAGTTCCTAGACACTTGTGCTACTTCACTGGGTTGTGAAATTTGCCAGTGGACTTACAGAGCAACACACTTAAATACCACATCTAAAAAATAATATATGATTGTAATGTTAGGTTCAGAGCAGATATTGATGCTCTATAAAGGAAAAACCTACAACTGTAGTGATGTATACTCATATATAGACAATACTAGGGAAAAAGGAAAAAAACAAACATCCAAAGCTATAAATCTCACAAGAAATAATACATACGGTTATTTCAGAGTACAACAGCAATCAGGAAGAATGTGCAGTTCTCATCGAGGAACCAGTGGAGAAAGGATAGTGAAGGGTTTTAGCAGAGGGCTTTGTACAACCTCAGAAGCACACAGGGTGTCCCATCCCCAACACACAGTTTTAAAGAGATTTCAACCAGATAAGCAAAGTGGGAGAGTGGTTATAAATTAAAACTATAATCAAAATTTCTCCCACTGCTGCTCTACTCCCACCTCTCCCACCCCAAAGAAAAGCCCACTAATACTCATCTGTACTGCTATTATGTCATGGCTTGTCTCTCCTGCACACAAACCTGTCCTTGTATGTTGGGTGAACAGGGTTGCAGGAAGAACAGAATTTTACTTCAAATCAGTGCTGCTTTCAAGAGCTGCTTAACTACTAGTCTGGTTTAACTTTCAGATTTGTATGCCAACTCTAAACCACAACAGAATTTTCTCTCATGAGTACTGGAGATAAATATTTCAGGGTGCTGACACTGAAATTGAAAAAAAAACAATTAACAAAAAAAGTCCTGAAATAAATCCTATTGCAAGGAACAGTGCCAGGTGGCATTGTTTCTGAAAGGAGTGGTCCTGATACCTCAGCCACTTTTCTAATTTAGCACTTTTTCTGAGCATTTTTGTCCTTATCCTTCCATTGTGTCTTTCTTTAATGCAACATGCTAACAAATATGAGTAAGATTACTTATTTTCTGCCTTAGCCATGGATCAAAATCTCACTGTTGTAGAGAACAGAATTAAGAACAAAAGGATAGTCCTTCTTTTTAGTAAATTATTATCCATAGGGAAGGAAGGGAGATGGATTTGGAGAGATGGCAGTAAAATAAAACAAAAAGTGGGACCAGTGTGGGTCAGGCCAACAGCCACCTACAAAGTCTGTTTTTCATAGGCCTCATGATGAAGGACAGTTTAAAGGAGGGATGTGAAGGAGAGCAATGAAGTAGTTCTGCAGATCTTCACGATGAGCTACAGCCAAGTATGGAAAGCTGTGTGCAAGAAACTGCAATGGGTACTCATTTGAGAGTCTCTTTAGTAGGCAATAGAGACAGAGATCATAGACTGATGCAAGGGAGAAGATGATGTACCCAAGAGCAGTTTCATGTTAGACCTATCCAGTGCAGATCTTTTGGCTGCTGCCAAAAGGGAATGGATGACAAATAACAATCAAAGACAAGTATTTATGTAGTAGAAAAGAAGGGGCAAGTGCACAGACTGAAAGAGCAGCACATTCAATACAATAGGCCAGGAAAAGGACATACCATGCAGCAACCTGAAATGAGGTAAGACAAGTAAGCTTTATTTACAAAGGCAAAGAGAAGGTTGAGGGCCTACAGAAGAGATAGGATGAGCGCTAAGTTTGTCCTCCTTTTTTGATAGCTCCAGGAACTGTTGAAAAAATTATGAATGAAAAAAAGTAAAATATGAAGAGATATTCCCCAAAATGTCATTTTCAGATTCACATTTTACTGCTTGCCCACAGGGTAGAATCCAGGACTAATCTGCTTTCCCTCTTCTTAAATTTCTTTCCATGAGACATGATGGTAACAATCATTAGGTTAGACCAAATTTGCTGCATAGATTAAATTTGCTTATTTTTCTACTTTGTGTCCTACTTTAACTGACAATACTCCAAACAAAACTATTGTGTAAGCTCTTTGGTTTGGTTGGGCTTTGTAAAGATTGCCACAACGTTACAAAAAAAAATCTAAAGGAACGCAAACAATAACCCATATTGTGAAAAGTTATTTGGTCATTGCCATCCTATTTGAAATGCTCTTTTTGTTCCTTCCTTGCTTCAGATGGAGTGGCCCCATTATGTTTTCAGATGTCAGGCATGGTTAGTGAACACAATGCTGTCAAACTGTAATAGACAAAGATTTTTTTTTCCCATAATGTGTTTTGTTTGTATGAAGAACTGTGCCAAGTAAAGATCTGCTATGTTATATCATTTCCTTCAATGAAACTAATTTACAAGGAAAATGAATCATGGGAAAGGCAAAGAAGATATCAACTATTCTATATCCACCCTGTTCCTTCCTGTATCTGTGCCTGGAAAAACCAAGCAACAGAAGCACAATAGACTAAACTCAGATCTGGTGTAATGCCATTGAAGTCAACGATGTTACGGCATGAATGAATTTGGCATACTATCAATTAGATTTTTAGCAATGCCAAATCCAATCCCAGCATGTAAAGGTTTGCCAATTACTTGACAATATGAAGATAACTTTTGTGTTAAAAGCACAATATGCTGCATCCATTCTAATTGGGAATTTGCAGGTAAGCAGGAGGCATATGGTATACTTAGAGCTAAGTTAATGTTACAGAACAACAGAATAAATGCTCTAACAAGTTGCATGAAGGATTCAGTAACAGCAGCAATGTATTGCTACAACAAAAAAAATAATCCAATCTTGTTTGCTACATCGAGTACACAGACTTTAGGATCAGAGGGACAATGTCATAGCTATGATTGAAAAGTAATTTTTATCGTAAGTCCCTATGTCAGGCATTTGCATACATTTTCTTAGGAAGGTCATTCTTTGGGATGAAATTTGTTATGCTTGATTTGTTCCTGTGATCTCTGAGGGTATCTGTCATTGTTGTAAAATTGCATATTAAAAAAAACCACATGCACCCCCAAAAGCAAACAAGAAAACCAAAACACAAAAAACACCCAAGCATAAAAATCCTCCATCACCAATTTAAGGATGCTTTTCTCTGCCCATTTGAGTATCCCAAATGTAAAATTATTTTAAAACTGAAATTTACCACCTATTCGATCTTCATTACAAAAATTAACCACATACCAAAAGCCTACATAATGCCTCTTTGATTTATTTTTTCTCCACAGTGTCTCACTAGTAAAATGCACACTTGCCACTAAAGTCAATGATTCTCCATAGCTCATGAGAAGGTGTAGATAGAGGACGTACAAACACCGTTGCAAAAAGAGAAGATGAGATATATATGTACGCCTGGATCAAAAGTTATGCTGACGGACAAATAACGAGAGATTAAAGTCTTTTTACTTATTTTAGAATTACTTAAAGATTTTTAAGGTGCATTCTTGTGATGAGCAGCAATAAGACATTAAGACTAGTTTGTTTTGTTGGGGTTTTTTATGTCAGTGAAGAAAACACGTTTAGTCCCCCATCCACTGCTCACACATTCCCTTTTGCAGCATACTGAAATAAGCACCATCCCCACATAGATCATACCACTTCAATTTGGTTTCAGAACAATTACATGTCACCTGCCTTCAAAGCCATATAAATCTAAATGCCTATTTGAAGTATCTCTGAAAATCTTGTTCAAGTACTGTCATTATTTAATGGGTGTTCATAGGGCTGTAGTGGGGTGTCAAATTACACCCCGGATTGCGATCCCTGAGCAGTGTCGCATGGCAAACACCTTCTCTCTTGCTTGAGCTGCAGCAACTGTGCTTGCCACTGCTATCCACAGCTTAAAATCACACAATACATAAAAACTTCTACTCCATCTTTTAAAATTAAGCTTTTATATCATGGAATGGTTTGGGTTGGAAGGGACCTCAAAGACCATCTAGTTCCACCCCCCCTGCCATGGGGAGGGACACCCTCCGCTAGACCAGGTTGCCCAAAGCCCCATCCAACCTGGCCTTGAACACTGCCAGGGAGGGGGCCCTGCACAATCCTTATTGTTGAAAATTGATTTTAGATTAAGAATGTGTAAGCGTAAAGACTATTATGGAAATCCATCAACCTTTGCCAAACTGTAAAATAGTTTTAAAATTAAACTAACAGAAAAGGAAGAAACAGAGATGGATCAGGTACAATATGAAAACAAAAGACTAAAAGGAAAAGGCAACGACTGATTCCAGACTACAGACATTTATTTAACAGCATTAAAAAAAAAAATCTTTCATAACATAATAGGAACAAATAGTCCATTTACATAGTGCTCTCATGTATCCAAAGAGCACTTGAATCAATCACGCTTTCATTGACAACAGATGGGCCAAACAGAAGTTAATGGCCTATAGCACCGTGTGTTGTGCTGGCGCTGGGAAGACTAAGACTTGCCAAAGCCTCACTGACCTAGATATATCACTTTGCAACTTTTTGCCTCAATTTCCCAGTCTCCAAAATGAAGACCAATGGCAGTAACCGTACTGAAGTGCTTTCAGATTTCCTCAGGACAAGCACTACAAATGCTAGGAGCTGGGTATTATTGCAATTAGCAGTACATCACATGTTTTCAATCACACAAGCTTAGCTACTTAGGACTAAAATATAGCCTTGTGCAGGAGAGTTCTGCAAAGAAAACCACTCTGGTCCCTGTTAAGTTCCTATAAAAAGGCATTTTTTTCTAAATTTGCAATCAATGCAGGTCACAAGCAAACAGGACGCAGTTGTACAGCCTCAGAAACAGTCTAAGAGGGAGACTGACTCAGTTTGTATTCTTCTCATGCTCCAGAAGAGAGTAAAGTGTACAGAGTATTATTGCAATATATGTTCCCTAATGCTTCTCTGAGGCATTGCATTGAGGGGAGCACAGCACAAACTCATCTGAAAATATGCGCTACATTATCTAATTCCTTAGGTGACGGGCTGCTTTCTTTTGTAGGTCCAGTTTCTATTCTTCTTTTCCTACCAGCAACTCAAGTAAGCAACAGTCAGTCGTAAAAGGACATCTCTATCCCTTCCCCATGAAACCATTCTCCATTTGAGCATTGTTTGCACTGTCTCAAAAACCAGATTCGAGCCATGTGCTGAGCATATAACAAGGGCTGTAGTCCATCACTTTGCTCACTATGATACCATAAAATTTAGTGATTGTACTTCAAGCAAAGGACCGAATCTAAAGATTGTACATAAAAAAAAAGTTCAAGCCAACCTTGAGGGATGGAAATAGAAGAAACGGAAGAAAAAATATAAATGCAAGGAATAAACCACAATTGTTATGGTTCTAGACATTTTTCAGGGACTGCCAAATAAAAAAAAGAAAGGGAGAAAAAAAGATTTTAAACTGATTTCATAAATGTAGTGTGGGAAAGTATACTATATTGCCAATTAAAAAAGGCTACAGCTTAGTTAAAATAATAGTAAAAATACTCCTTTTCAAGTCTCTGCTAAAACAATATTTGAGTTATGACAGCATGATTCCAAAGTATAGCACTACTTGTCCAGAAACTTATCACAGGCACAGACATAAAGAAAGGAAGGCAGACAGCCAACATTTACTGAAGGGAAATAAATAAGAGTATCTAAAATGATGCCAAATATATACAACGGTATGGCCATATATTTGGGGGGGGAAAGAGCTAATCAACACTTAAAACCAGCTTCAGCTAGAAATCTTGGTGTTCACTTTTTACCCATATAACATTTGCATACGTGCATATGTGAAATCATGAGTAGTACTGAAAACACATTATATTTTCTTCAACTTGTACAGTAACATGCAGTACCATCTTAATCATTCCCTAAGCATGTTGGCAGCAGGGCAACACAAGTGGGAGATGCAATTGAATTTTCTTCTGTAAAGACCAAATCAGCTTTTAAAAGTTTAGAAAGGAAAAGTCCTAAAGCAGCTTATTATGTATGAACCATTTGTTCTTCTTCAGAAGACAAAACAAATTCCTTTTTATTTAGAGGCCATTAAGAAACACAACCAATTAAATTCATTTTTTAGAGGCTTAAATTTAATTAAAATACTCTCTTAAATATTGCTTAATGGTGATTTTTGATGCATTATGAGCAGTAAGTTCTTTTACTGAAATGAAGCGTATACATATGCTGAGGTGATAACGAGTACATATATTTTATCCCCCCCCACACACACTGAAGTAGTTACATATTCCTCACTAGATTTTTTTTTTTCCCCCCAGAAGAACACACACAGAGCGAACATTTACCCGTATGAACTCCCTTCCATGTCCTTTCAGCACCATTTAGGTTACCAGAAATGTAGTTTTTCATATTCGTTGTACTTATGTTTTTTAAGGCTAGGAAATTAACATTATTTAACACTATACAGAATATTATCATGCAGTATATTAGGCATAAAGCCAGTATCTACCTACTTGCAGGTGACTGAAAACCACTAACAAAATTCTAGTACCTTTAGTCTAACATAATCATCCAGAGAAATAACTTTGACCCACGTAACTCATTAACCCTAATCAGCCTTACTGCTAAATTCTTTCATATTGGACAAAACTGGAATGTAAGAGGTATTTCCTACAGTATAATATCCTGCTATGTAGACTTATTGCAATTAGCTCTAAAAACACAAAAGGTCTCATTGACTTCTGTTCAGAGGTAAGCACCCGCACTGCTCCGTATCATTAATTACTCCACACCGACAGATGCAGAGCCTTACTGTAAGTTGCCATCGATCCAGGACAAACTGCCACCATTGTATCTAAGCAGCATTGTTATGCAAAAAACATGCAAAAACCCCCAAACTCAATTAAAAAAAATTGCAACGGGATATCTTCGTTTTGTTTTCAAACTGAAACAAATGTAATGGATGTTGAAAAGGAGCCCTTCCAGACTTGCTTGGCTTTTGATGACAGATCAAATTATTTCACTTTCTTTCCTCCCATCCCTTCTCCCCCCTACTAAAAAGCAAAGAGGTGGTCTGCTTAAAATATAGCTACTTAATACAGGTCATTGTTTCCTTCCCCTCCAAGACCACCCAGATTTTCAATACTGAATCATCTTTGCACTAGACAGATTAGACTACTAACACAGGTCTCTGTGCAAAGACCTGCTACTCTGCAATATATTTATCACTATTTACCACCACTGCTGCATAAACAGAGCATACTGTGCTGGCTAAATGCATACACATTAAGAAGAGACAGCAAAAGTTAGGAAAAAAAAATGTGAAATCTTAGGCATTTGGGGAGGGGAGAGCCATGACTAAGGCCCTCTTCAAAGCTCAGGAGATTATGTCTAAAAATAGGCTTTCTTTTAGAGACTGTATATAAAGCCCTTTATTTTCTTTACACATTTAGAGTTTTGAGTCTTATATTTTCAAGCTGGGGGTTTAATTAAAAATTAAAGAGGAAATGGAAGTTATCACATAATAACCTAATGCCAAGCTCTAGCATTTCTGGAAGAAAAAAAAAAAAAAATCCCTAAAGGACATTACAGTTTGTCCTAGAGGTTAGGGCGGCGCATTGGGAGTTCAAACATACAGATTCTAATTATGACTTTCTTGTTATCTGCTTCCACTCTTAGCTCATGATGCTTCAATTTCCCAGCCAGAAATTGGTATATTGCTACTGATCTCCACTGTGTTTTGAAATACACAAATGGGAAGTAGAAGGTATGACAAGAACTATGCTGTTAGGAAAATGAAGTTAGGAATCACACAAGGAACAGATACTGCTTAGGGGCAGGATTTATCTATCTAGTTTTGGCTAGCATTAAAATAAATAAATGAATAAATTAAAGGAATCCAAGCCCTTCTCTTATCACAGGAAAGGCTAGAGAGCATCTTTGAAGGTAGGCAAGAAAAGACACAGTGTGGAGATGCTCAAGACTGATGCCTGTCCAGACAACTAGATTTAGGTGACTTGAAACTCATCCTAGGCAAAAAACCCCAAAATTATATACATGAAAAACATCTCAGGCCTTTGTGCTTGGCTCAAAGCACCACACAGGCACCAGTGTTGTACTGTATTCTATCACATTTAGCATAATCAATTTTTACTGTGATCAGCTGTACATATTCTTTACTAATCATGAACTTGCCACCCCACACTTTATGTAACTGGCATAGAAACTACCCTGTAAATCACAGCATCTGCTCAGCAGCAAAGTGGGACAGGCAAAGGAATGCCTAAAAGGATGATTGAGAGAGGGCACGTCTTTCTCTTAGGCTATGTAACAAGGAGCATGTGAAGATAAAGTTATGTTTGAACTGGAGACATGTCATTATTAAATCTAAATAACTAGTATCAGAGTTAGACTGGAAATGGTAAAAAGGAGGAAAGGTGTTAACACTAGAATCCTGTCAGTAATAACATTTAGAGTCTATCTGGATGTGGGTTGTATTTTAAATATTGTATTAAGATATGCATTTTTTAAACCAGGAAAAAAATCAGACACAAAATTATTACTCTGTTGCTACTGATATTTAATATGATACATAAGCAAAATGCTGCACTTTAGGTGTCGGTTTTGTATTCTTAATTTCTCATTCTGGCTCCCTGCAATACTATATGAGCCAGAATGTGCAGCTCCTCTTGGAAACAAGGCTGCTTGTTCTTTCTTTCCATTACATGGATATTATAACACGGCAACAACAGCTAGCTAAATGTGGCGGGGGGAGGCTTTTCTAAGAAGTGCACAGGGACAGGATGAGTGACACTGACATGGGCTGTAATTCAGGAAATGCCAGTGAGGTATTAGGAAATCAGTTTTCACAATGAAACGGTCAAACGCTGGAACAGGGGCCCAGTCAGGTTGTTTAATGCTCATCTTTGGAGATACTCAAAACCGGGTTGGATTAAGGTCCTGGGCAACCCACTGTAGTTGGTCCTGCTTGGAGTGGCGGGCTGGACTTAGATCTCCAGAGGTCCCTCCCAACTGAAATTACTCTGCTTCTAAACCACTTTGAAATATCTTTGCTTTTTAAATGACTACTATTTCTAAGACGTTTAGAATGGCCACAGTTAACAAGAAGGTACTGTTTCCATCATGTATATTTCCCCAGCAGGCACATTCCTGCTTCTTAGGTGGGCAAATAACCCATGCACCATGGCCTGGGAGCCTGCCTTGAACATCTTAAGCTTGCTCAACAAAAGGTGATTTCTACCTTGCAGCCTTGGCACACTTCCTTTCCCCTCCGTCCCTATGCTAGGATACTAGGAGGGGGATCCTAGTAAAAGCTGTGGCCTTTAACTAGTTTTCTGTGTATAAAATAATCAGTGGCATTAGTTCTTTGTAATAACTACATCGCACTTTTACCAAGTTGCAATTTTTAATGAAGTTTGCTGTTGCCCACTTCCAGCCTGGGCTTTGAATCCCTCCCACATGCAGAGAAGCAAAAAAAATTGTTTGTGCATCTGTAACTCAAGTTTAACTGCCCAGAAATAAGTTATTCATTGGGATGGTCTGTTCCCAGAAATACATGCACTGAAATAGATTAGCATATAGCTAATAAGGAGGTGGTTGATAACCTTTCAAACACTCTGATGGCCACACAGGCTTATATTAACTGTCCAATAAAATAATACATACATCGAGAATCTATGCGAGATTTCAAAACCACAGCATAGTTTCTGGGGTAGGTAGTTGTACTTTAGTACCATCATAGCTTCACAGGAATCACTCCAAATGTAAAAGGTCAATTAGCTACAAGTATTTCACAAAGGTTGAAAATAATTTATCAGTGAAAATGTTCCTGCCATTTTTTGTCAACCCTGAATTTGGTCCTAATTTGGTAATATGGAAAGAACAACCACCTCACAGGCATCTGACATTGACAACTGCATCAGATTAGGCTTTGGACAGAGTAATAAACTAGTCTTCATTATCATCATGATTGTTATTATACTGTATATTCATCACATACTGATCTTTTGCACACAGCAACGCTATCTGTAATGTTACAAATACCAAACCCATCTAACATGAGTGAGTAGAAACAAAAGGAGCAAAAGGGAAAACAGGTATTTAAACTATGAGAAAATGCTCAAATGGGGTGGTGGCTGTTGCTTTCAGAATATTTTAAGACTAGAGCATATACAAACATATTCATATATTTATGACACTGACTTTGTCAATTGAAGGTTAGCAGTTTTCTCATGTCATTCATAATGATTTCTTCTTATGTCTAAGAAATATAGCCTTACCATACTTTGTCCTCCATTCTTAATTTCCAATATGAAAATTTCCAGCTTATACACAATATTAATGCTAGACCAAGATGGAAGCTATTTTGCTGTCACACAAAGTTTCAATTTTTTTTCTAACTATGAGAAAACGTCAAAAATCCAAACACGGCCTTAAGCCAAAAGTAATCCTAACTAAATCTAAATGTTTTATTTTGATGACTGCAATTTTTTTGTTTTACTATAAATTATTATAGCTTTTGAAATAAACACCAAAGAGTAAAGCAGAACTATTTCATTTAAACAGTGTTAAATTAGAATGTCACAACAATTTCAAAAGTCCATCAAAAACATTTCAAAGCAGGAAATTCCTGACCACTTCCTATTAAGGCTGAAGCCAGGAAAATTCTGGTGTAGCTTGCTGCTTAGCCTGGCCTTCGTGTGCATGACAGGAAGTATTTCGATTACAGAACTGCAGTAAAGAGCCAGCATTCCAGACTCAACAGTTTTAGAAATTGGAATGAACTTTGAGGTACATTTTATAAACTATGTTTACGTAAATAAATGGTCACTGAACCAGAAGAGCTTAAGGAATAAAAGAAAAGAGAAAAACTGCCTGCATGTAGCTCTAAGAAGCAATATTACAGTATCTTATGCTTTGATTTTTAATTCATTGCTTTTATTGGTGCAAAAAGTATTTGAAAAATGAGTGAAAAGCTAATGAGCTTCTGCTGTATACTCTGGGTAGTGAGTCATTTTACACACTAAACCATCCACAGGCATCATGAAATCAACAGAAAGGGATGCTGTAGATCTGTGGCTCAGCACTGAATGAATTATTCTGTCCCTGGATCACCACATTTAATCTTTAGATGTATGACAGCTGGTCTCAAGATTTACTGCTAATTCTTTAGATGTACAGGATTTAAAAGCCTTGCTATGTTCTAGAGAAAACTATCTGGAAAAAGTAAAATCTCTGGCTTTTTGACCACCACCTCATATGTGGACACGCTAAGCACAGGCTGCCTCCTTTGTCCCGGTACAAACTTTTTGCAATTTTCAGATGGGGAAATGGCCTGGGCTAATGCTAACCATGAAGTTGAAGTGTTTAGATAGGCTGTAAACCTGACTTATGAAGGAAGTTTATAGGTTATTTTCTCTTGGACAGAGAATGCAACTTGATAATTACCTTCTCTGGGGAGAGATACAGCCTGTGTTTGGCTGAGAGGTACCTGCTGCCTAGATTTCATCGCCAAATTTCCAGGCACTGTCCTTACAGCCCTGAGCAGGGAAAGTAGGTGCCTCACAGAGCACCCTCAGAAACCAGCAACATTAACTAGTGCTGAAGTTAGCTAATGGGAACCATAAATACAAGTGGGAAACCTAATGGCACATCTTCAACCCAACTCCCTCTGTAGCACAAGCAGCAATGTGCCCATTTAAACAGCTTTGAATGTGGTCCAAGAGTTAGATGCATAAACATTAAAAATTTAAACTCTTGTTTATTGTTTTTAGATGAGTCTTGCATCTTTTTCTGTGGAAAAAACCCCAATTTCAACTGAGGACTGTGCCTCAGCCCAGATGAGTGTCATCTGCAAGGCACATTCCCAGATAGAAAATCTCTCATACCCTTGCTGAGCTCTCTAAAACAGACATGGTAAGGCTGCCTCTCCCTCATGTTTTGGGGTGTTGTTTTTTGTTTGGTGTCCGTCCCCCCCCCTCCCCCAGCTCCATTGTGATTTTTCAGTGTAGTAAAGTCACAGGAATAATCACATGAATAGGGCAGACACTTTAATGCCTAGGCAGAAATAGAGCTTCCAGCTCTCAGAAAATTTTAATAATAAAATTGGGGCACTAATTGACCTAACCTGTGTGCTTAGGTATATCTTGAGAACATACTTAGGGTTCTAAATTTTTTTTGGTATCTAGCTTAGGCCCACTGGGGCTTGGGCCTCAGTATTTCATTGGAGTGCATGAAAATGGGAATAAGAGCAGCAAAATGGCAGAAAACAGTTTGTCAGTGAACACTTTGCAAGTACATACAGAGTGCAAGATGCTCCGAAATGTCCAAGAGTAATGGGGGACATTTTCTATTGCATCATGTCCCAAAGCAGAATATTTTGCATATTGAAAGTGTTCAGCATCATGTACGATTCAGTGGCTCCCAAACACAAATGCTTTCACTTGCAGCCTGACAGAGTCTTGCAAGACTGGGAAATGGAGGCCCAGGGTTGCACAACTTTCAAAAGTCCTGTAGCAGACCTGGAAGGTTGTTCACAGCTTAAACCCTCCTTATCAATCCTCAGGTGATATCTGAGGTATTAAGTGATTTTACAGAATTCATAATGTTATTAAATACTTAACAGATTTATTATAACATGAGCAAACAGCAGCTTTATAAGAAACTTCATGTTCTGGAGGAAATAGCATTCTTCATACTTGACAGATTTCTGATATTGGTTTTCATTTGCTTCATGTTGTCAATGACATTGCTATTTTGTAGGCATCTGGACTGGACTGGTTGAGAAATTAACTTTAGTTGTCTCAAGCTACTAGTAATGAGCTTCAGTCTCAACCAGTTTTACAGCAGAAGAAGAGCAGCATCAATGGCTACAGGAGTTTATTGCAACAGAAACACATTACTGGGGTGCTCACAGAGACTAATATACCATGCTCCTACATTTTCCCAGCAAGCTATTCCCTTATTAAAAGCAAATGAATAAAGCAAACCAACCACCTATTCCATATTTCTAAAAAAAAAAAAAAAGAAAAAAAAAAGAAAAAAAAGAAAAAAGAGTGAGCCACTTTCAAACTACATCGTGTTTTGGGGAGCTCTTTCCCCTCGTTTAACTATGGTGAGGATGAAATAGGTAGTTTATACTGCTGAATAGCAATTTCAACAGAATTGCCAGTTCATGTAAATTACCTACCCCCTGTGGCATGTTTACTAACCAATCAAAATATTTTCTTCCAACAAAGCCCTGCAATAAATTTAAATGAAAATAAGGACAACCACAATACAAGACACATAATAAGAGATTTGTGCACAGCATGGGAAGTATCTTATAAGTCAGAAAATTATGTTCATGCTCTACAGTGCAGAATTTTCAGAATAATACAGCATATTTATCATTTGCTGCAAACCAGTTATTTCCAACAACTTAATGAAAAAAACTCTAGTTATAAGTTGCTATTGGACACACTGGGAATAAAAAATTAATCTGAGCAGAGCATTTGAAAAACCATGCATATTCTATCACAGCAGATATTTTATCACAGTCTTTACTATAAAGAACACTTACTGAAACATGCATTACAACCCTACAAGAAGATTCAGTCCCATGATTTCTGGGGTCCATCACAAGCATAGATGGAGTATAACACAGCTCTCATCAAAAGTTATAGGACAAGGTGCAAATAACAGCTGAACAGAAAAGGTTTATGAATACCCTGCAAAATAAGTTCACATAGCTTCAACAGACCAATGTTAAAGACCCTCATTGCTAGCATGGTTAGAAAGCCTTTCTCCTGGGTTTCTTCCACTTACTGAAGAAATGCCCCACCCAGAACATCACACAAAATTACGTCTTTGCCAAGTGACATCTATTCTAACACAGGGTACAAAGTATTGCATAAAATACCTCTGCATCTTCTTGCAGAAGGGGTACAGTCCTTTGGTCTGTGAATTGACAGTCCCAGCATCTTTCCATGCAGCTTTTCCCTTTGGCTTAATTACTATGTCATATATACTACATCATATATAAATATATACACATGTACATACACACATGCATATGTATATTAAAAAAAAAAAAGAACCTGTGCTGACATTTTGTATCAAAATGCAATACAGTTTCATCCCTCTTTGAATTCAGTTTTCCCAATATAGTGGAACTGACCTGCTGCCACCGCACGAGGCTACCTCTTTCAGACTTCTTGGCACGGGAACTTCTAACGCGTGCAGCTGAAATAGACGATTGCCTACAGCAGCGGATGGCTGGGGACAGCAACACAGTCCTGTCCCTGCTGCCTGCTTTCCCGTGCCAGATCTCCGGGGAACCAGAGGGTTGCGAGGGGTGACGCCAAGGAAAGGCACACGGCACAGCGGTAGAAGGAGATGGCTCTGCCCTCCCAGGCAGCCGGCCTGCCCCAGCTCCCTTGTCTTTCTCTGCCTCTCCAGCACTGCCCCTCACTTCCAGAGGAAAAAAAAAAGGTTCAGTTTTGCTTGGAGGGCTGATCCAGTTAGACCTGGAGACCTGTGGCCTTCGCAGAGCCCTACGGCAGAGCCCCCCACCTTGCAGCCCCCACATCCGCTGTGTGTCCGCCAGGCGCCGGCATGGTGGGGCCTGTCCAGTTGGGCCTCCAGCCATCTGTGACAAGTGATCAAAGCAGACTTAAAACACAAGTAGAATTCACACTGCCTCTAGAAAAAAGGCATTTCTATGTGAAACTATTTACAACGAGAAGATTGACTTGTCAAGGGAAGGCCTCAGACAAATCCAGCCAGCATCTTAGCTTGATTCTCTGCTTTCCCTCACCAAAAAAGTCATACTTTCTCTTAAACCAGCCCCTTCTCTCAGCTTTTCACAGCATTGCCACCTGTCCCTCTCCTGTCACTCTCCACCAACAGCTCTCAGACATTTGTACAGAAGTAGTTTCCTTTCTGATAGTCATTTTTATTACTATTTTTTCTTCCAAGAGCTCCCTACTAAAATGAAGCTGCATATTCAAATGGTAAATATATCAACAATATAGCCATATACTTAGTTATGCAATCCAGGCTCAGAAAAGAGCAGTTTAAATTCATCACCTCTGTGCTATGAAAACGAGTACACCTTGAGAGAGTAAATTGCCACAAGCTCTTGACAGGCAAGAGACAGAGGCCGACTGGCCCAGCAGTTCCCAGCCACCTCCATTACTCGTCCAGCCAGAGCGCCTGTTCATCCACCCTGCTGCTCCACCTCTTGTCCAGAGAAGACCAAACATTTGAGGTATTTTAAAACAGACAGGACATCACAGAACTGGTGGGGACAATGCAGAGGCAAATCAGAGGCAGACACAGCTGGGAATAACGTGAAGGGGAAAAGGGAGAGGCCATACACACAGGGAAACGTGCAATGATCTGTCGCGGTCCATCCACTAGCCTCATCTGTGCCATTCTGATTTCAGGAAATGGGAAAACTTGGTAGCGTGAAACTGAGAGACTGAAATTTTAAGTCTTTTTGCTTTGTTCAAGCAAAAGAAGAATACGAACAGCGAGGATATAGAAGTAAAATAACACTTGCATAGAGAAGTTAGAATCAGAGTCCCCTGTCTCGCAGTGCAAGAACAGAGTCATGCCATGAAACTGAAGGCAGAATAATTCAGGAACAAAAAAAAAGTGATCACTATTGTTTTACAGGGAAAAAAAAAAAAAGTCAAAATAAGGGCAAGGATATAGCTAAAGTTTTGACAGCCATCTGTAACTTGCACAGCTGTCAAGGATACTCAGATTTTGTGAAATCAATACAACATTTTGAAAGGCTATTAGTCTCATGTTTTATGGTTTTAAATCTGTCTTCAAATATATGTAATCAGGATGAAAACAGTTGTGAAGAAGAAATTATCTGCCTACTGTGCCATTTATACAACTTTAGTTATCTGATGCTGTCAAATGCGCTGTCAGAGCCAGGACACCAGCCAAGGCAACACTGGGAACTGGTATTCCCGCAAACAAAGGGCTCATGCTTCATCACTGAGGTTTCCCATAGCCATGGTTCTGCAAACTCAGTGATTCTCAAATAAATCAGGATTCACAGACCAAAGGAGCAACTGGAAAAAAGGCTGTGATGCTGGCACTTGATTCACAAACACCAGAAAAACCAGAAACCACTGATCTGCATGCTGTACTTCATTAAGTATGCTGGATTTTGGTTAAAAGTTTAAACAGGAAATTATGGTATACAGAACATAGAAAGGATATATTGGGGGGGGAGGGGGGGAACCAACCCACACTTATGTTTTTAATTTACTTTTTTTTTCCTCCCTCAACAGGGGAAGATTTTAAAAAAAATTGTATATAACATCTTTGACTTAAATAACTATTACAACATCATGACAGCTTTAGCTATTCAGCTAAAACAAGAGCTGTGTCATCCAAAGTGAAAAATCAAGCCCAGAGCTGAACTGAAGAATTCTGCCTTGGAATGGTAAGAAAAACAAACACGCATTGATTCCAGTCAGGTCCTGGGGTTTTTATTTTTTATTATTATTTTGCATGGAAACTTACAATTACCCCAAGCTTTTTTTAAAGACTGCAATTTGTTTGCATATTATCTCCAACTACAGATACAAGAACAAACCATTTCAGTCAAGAAAGTAAATGAAAAATAAAATAAGCCCTGTCCTTTTTGTATTATCAATAGTTTAATGTTTTTACTGAATCTTGGCTGAAACCTCCTCACCTCCACAGAGACAAACGGTTAACTTGAATCTGGATATCTTGAACCCTGACTAGCTAGCACAGATGGCAGTGTGGCTTAGAGCCCAGGATCTAGTTTAAAGCAAGTTAGCACTTGCCCATTTTGTAGAGAGAATACAAATGAAACAACACTGAGAATCCTCCAGTGCCCCGCCCCTCCCCGCAGTCCCTATTTCCCTATAAAAAAAGGCTAGTTCTCCACATCCGGCTGGGATAACCTTGGGGCATCTCAGCTCTGTGGGACATACTTGCAGACATGTCCACACTGTTCATCAAACAGTACAATGGCTACGTTTAAGAAAGAGATAAGCTAAATCTTAAGGTTACAAGTGTGGATTTACAGTACCTGAAATCTGTTTCCCAGTCTCCATCACCTTGGACGAACCAGTTTGGCTATCTGTACATGAAAGTGTTTCTGATTAAACTCCATGCATAGGCACCCCTATTGCTGGGGTCTGGATGTGGAGCTGATCAGACACAGCTATTACACTCTAAATTCACACTCTGCTATAATGAGAAACATTTGGAAGCTAAGGCTGAGAAACATTGAGGCCTCAGGTGGCTGACAACTGCGATACGACTGAGATCAGCCAGCGGGAGCTCCACAGCTCTGAAAATTGCAGTAGGTGGCCAGCTGTATCTGCAGACATGGAAGGGGGCTGGCTGGTCAGTAAGCGGAGATTCAGCACAGACTTTCCCATCTCACACGGGCCAGATGCCTTGCAGCAGGCAGTGCTAGGGAAGCAGCAATGCTTGTCCACTTCTAGAAAACCCATGCCAGCCTAGAGGCTTTCCAAAATGGGCAACTATATTTCCATCTAGATCCATTCCTCATCTGTGGAGTCCTGTGTAGTGCTTGCAGTGTTCAGCTTTATCAAAGAAATAGAAATAAGGTGGATTCAGTCAGTATCTTTTTACTCTTTACTCTCCTTTTACTGGCACTGTAAATTTGGAATTGTATGTTCCTATTTCAAGTTCACCAGTGGCTTTTGAGGGGTAAACACAGAAAAACCTGACCACTTAGAGCACTATGCTGACTTTAAGAGGGGAATGAAATCATGCAAACTATAAGTTTAATAGAAAATGTAAACCTAAGAAATATATAAATCTCAATAATTTCTACTGTTTAATATGCTTATTAAAATAAATCATATACAGTAGCTTCTAGTTTTTATACCAGTATTTACAAATTACTTTTCACCTTCCATTCCATTACCATGTTCTAATCTCCAGTTAAGTACAGCATCTCATAACCTTCAATAAACTTTTCCTTCCAGATATCTGGCAGGCAGGGAAGTGCTATTCTCCCGTGCTTTATAAGTATGGTGCCTGGAAAGTCATTATTAAAACCATTTTTGTGAATGCTCAAGTTCTAATTCATGACTTCTCTGAAACTATTTAATGAAACCAAGATGTCTGACAGTCAAGAAAGTTCTTCCAATGGGCATGAACAACAGATCTTTCACAACCTGTTAGAAGATGTGCCAAGACTAGTTCCTTTCCTGTGTAATAGAAGCCACAGGAATCAAAGTTTCTGATCAAAGTCCAGCACCTCAGCAGTGCCAAAAGCTGACAAGCCCTTTTTCCCCCTCTTTCCTGAAAACAGCTCTGTAATCACACTGGATTTTAATAGGATAACTATCTCTTGGACTCAGGCTGAACTTGGTTGCATTAAACCATGATTAAACCATATGACGGTTGCTACATATAGCATTACTTCATATATTTATTTTTAAAGTGTGCTGAGACTCTTATGCAACCTACTACTGCAGTCCAGATTTTATTTATTTTTTTTTTTAAATACATTTTTACTCTGTCAGGGACATTGTATTAAGCATGAAACAAAATACGTAAGCAGTAGAGTGCGCTGTATTTGCTGAATGTCAGTCCAGAATATATACACTGGATTTAATGAAGCTATTCTGTTTTGACCAGCATATCTATGAAGAGATTTTAACACTTGGAAACAAATTCTCCTGAACATTCTTTCACACTGTGGAGCAGTGCAGAATAACTACTCCTAACCTTTTCATAGCCATGGTTCTTGTGAAATTGACATGGCTACAAGATTCCCGCACCAAGATTTAGGGACTGAAATAACAAACTGACCATGCAGAAAACCAGTACAAGTCTGGCAAAGTTTATCCGCTTATATTTTGCATTGCAGCTCACAGACAGTTTATTTCCAGCTCACCAGTGAGGCACACCCCACTGGTGGGGATGTTACCTGAGGCCATGTGAAGCCACCTTTAAAATGTGAAAGTGGTGTAAAGCTGAGTAAGAGCCAGCCTTAACAGGATCTCGCGTAGACAAAAAGTGAGATTTAAATATAATATTCCAAACAGCCATTTTATACTCAAGGGGTGGGGAGGAGGAAGGACATTGAGATCTCCGCGTGTGGCTTTCCATGGCTATGCTAATGCAGTGCTTCCCGCAAAGGCACAGCCACACGCACCAGCTGAGCAACTCAGGCCTTCACTGAGGAACTCGCACGGACAAGTGCCACTCCAGCCAGCCAACAACCTGCATCAGCAACAGACCTCATTTTCTAAAGTAATTTCATACCACTGAGATCTTTTAAAAACTAAGACTTCTGTCAGTTGTTCTGATACAAACTAGTAGAACTGCTTACCAGTTTGGGATGTATAGCTAACCTTTAGATGTTATTTAATTAAATGTACTGGAGGAAATAGTAGTTCAATAGTAACATAGAACAGTCTGGACTTCTGGATTTCTTACCTCTTTGTATTACTGATTTAATGTACAGCCACAGCAATAGCCCAGAGCTTGCTGGTGCTTCAGTTACCAGGAGAAAAAGTAAACCACTGCCCAAAGTGTAGTGTTTAATTAACATTTGCAGAGTTTAACTAACATTTGCAGAATACCTTGACAGCCTTGTTGAAATTCTCTGGAACTGCAAATTCGGCTAAGTCTGAGTTTCCTATCACTGCTAAGGAAGTGTACTGCATATCATGGAATTTTTAACTATAAAAATATTCCAAGGTGAATAGTCACAAGCTTCAACTTAAGAGCTTGAGCTCAGCTCCTTGAGTGTGCCCGGCCACAGCAGTTATCCTTGCTAAACTGTGCATCTGGTGGGAAGGGGAGAAGTATCCTCTGGTACAAAAAGGTCTAGTTGTCCTCTGAAGGAAAGACAGTGATCTTAACACGTAGCCCAGGATAAAAAGTCAGAAGGACTTTAGTACACAGAGAACTGCTCTTTTCCTCAGGGGGCAAAGAAACAGTTCCAGCTCTTCTGTTTGAGTCAAATGACTGTTAAATATGTGCGCCAATGACCTAATTCTGTTTTCTAAAGATGTATTACTTACGCAAGAGAGACCATAACAACCTCTTCACAACTATTCCTAGTCAATTGTGGAGTTACATATTTGCAATACATATGGTGCATAGTGAAACTTAACAGTAAGAAAATATGTAGAATTCAATTTAGCAGAGGGATTATAACAAGTTAATAGAGCTTCAGTTACATCTCAATTCAGTAAAAACAAATCTAAGATTTCATGCCACACATTTATGGAAATTTTAGCACCTACAGAGAAATCAGTTACCTTCCTAGGGTACTCATATTTTCAAATGTAAGATGTTATGGAAGCATAAAAATACTATCAATAAATGATAACATAAACTTCTAATTTAGTGTCATTTGTCTTTTAAACGTACCAGACAGAGAGAGAACCTATTTTCTCTCACAGTTCTCTCCACTCAATAGTTACTTATATGCCCACAATATTCTTCAAGTAAATAAGATCTAAAGACTTATAGTGGAATCATCACAGTTAATATTTTGAGAGGGTTTCCATAGGAAACTTAATTTTAGCTGTATGCTTGGACTTGTATTAAGAACAGTTCTTATGAGTAATATTTTGTGTTGATTCAGCTGCAAATTGCTGACATAAAGCCTTACAATTTGCTACATTGGCTAAATTCTCAGCAAGGACTAAAGCACACGGAGGTGTAACAGGTTTGGCTACAACATACCATTCTCTCAAATTGTAATTTTGTGGTAGATCTGGTAAAACTATAGTTGCAACCTAACTTAGAGATAGCCAGACTTTTTATGCCTGCCTACACCTACCCTTGAGTTGCTTCTTATGGGCAGGAATGATGGGAACATGCACCAGACTCCTCTGTATCTGGTAATATTTAGGTTTCTTTGGGGCAGCTCCAGTCAACCCAGGGCTTCCAGAGTGGGGCTGACACATGTAACCTCCCAGCAGTTGTTGTGTGAGAAAACACCGTGGGCTTGGGCACAAGTGGAACCAGCTTGGTATCAGAGCATGGTTCATTTTTTCCTACCCATTATTGGCCTATACTCTTCTCAGTCAAGTTCATGAGTTTTCCCTACTAATTTCAGTGAGAGGAAAATTTTAATCCCAAGTTACTCTCACTATTTTAAAACCCCTTCACATAAAGGTAAAACACCCAAGCGTCATAAAACTGGAAAAAAGGGGGGTTTCTCTCTCAGTGTAGAACCTTTATAACAACAGAAACAATTTGAAAAAAGCCCAACACCCAAAGTTACCATTTACAACAAAAGACCTAATGTGCGTTACAAACCTGGATGGATTTTACTTTACACATTATATCTAAAATGTAGCTGTTCACATCCTGGTAGAATCCAACCAGCCAGGACAACGTCTGTGCTCTGCTGTTCTGCCAGCAGTTACTTTACAGCTCGAGCAGGTATTTAAGTTGCTTCCCATTAGCTTCAGCGCTAATTTAGCTGAAAAACCAATCAGACCAAACTCTTCTCTTGGTGAAATGGTCCTTACTCACCCCACCCCACTACCACACATACATACACACACCCAGCCCTTTCCCCTTCCAGGTGATGGCTGACTTGGCTTGGAAATTCTTCCTGGTGTAATCCCAGCACGGGAGAAGGAAAGCTGATCCCCCTGCCAGTGTTGCTGCTTGGCCAGAGTGCAGGAAACAGTTCCCTTTGCGCTGCTTAAGAGGAAGCAGATTATCTCATATTATTGCCAAATGGGGGAAGTTAAAGTCACAACAAGTGCTCATGTGCTTGATAATGTTTGTACACATGATGATCACACTTCCTAGTAAACTAATTAGGGTATTTTGGCATGCTTACATCTATAAGTGTGTTACATCTATGCTTAGATATTTATAAGTGAAATTACCTGCCATCATGGAAACACACATACAACTAGAAAGAATTGAGAAGACAGGGAGTAGTTTTCCAAGTTATTGCCATTCAGAAACAAAATGGTTAAAAAGAAGAGCTAAAATTTAGGTATGTCTTGCTACATACTTGCCTTGCAGCCAGGCAGGAATGGTTTAATAACCTAGTGGACAGAGAAAGCCTGTAATCCCTGTGCTGCAACCCAAACCAAAGTGCCAACAAAAGTACGCAGCTGACTCAGAACGGACGACCACATGGTTTTCCACAAGGCCGGACATATTAATGTCAGTGTTGGATCTTCCAAACTACTACTTTATTGCAGTTTACTAAAATAATGTTTGAAAACGAGATGTGAAGATAAAGACTTTTTAAAATTCTCGTATCAAGTGCTAAAAGCCCAGACACATGCATTCATCATATCTTGGAATTAAAGCTACCATTATTTCTGGTGTTTCAAACAGGAAAGCAGAGAAAGACTGCCTATTTGATGTACACAAGAGAAATAGTTAAATTTGTATTGCAGAATTAAAAGTGATTAAAACTGTTTTCCTGCTTTTTNGGGTGTCAGTTCTAGAGACCAATATACCCTAAACATATCTCCACATGTTTTGGCAAAATTCTGCAAATGCCAAACCCTAATACATTGTTTCCATTATCTTTTGCTGGAAGACACACAAATTTTTGGTGAGTAGAGAATGTTTACTGTATCTCACATTGCATACTTCTGAGATTAGATGGGCAGAGTGAAGAAATATTCATTCACGGTTACAATTTTCCTGAAACCTTACTGCTCTATAAAGCAGCAGCAGCACTGCAGTATGTCTTTCCTCACACATACATATTAAAAACTTCCAGATATAGAGAGATGAGCTCATTAACAAACTGGACAAGTAAGATGAAGCATCTCAAAATGCTTATTTTCCCATTAATTGTTTTGACATTACAAGATAAAAATCTGTGAAGAGACTTTCACAGCAAAGCAGTGCCTGTAAAGCATTTTGTAAAAATAATAAGTCTTTACACATCAGATTTTGATCTGGTTCCCCAAGACGCCACCTATTTCAGTTTGTCAAATAAAAATAGATAACTAAATAGCTAAGAAATTAAATCAGCATTAGTGTATGCTTAAATTTTTAAGCTCTGAGAATTGCTATAGATGTAATGTCAACCATATGCTTAATATCTAGCTGAATTATTATCAGTTTATCTAATGGTAATTAAGAATTCCCATGTACATATTGAAGAAATCTAACTATTTGCATATTGCATAAACTATAATGCATTATGGCTTAATCAAAAAAGAAAACCCCACACACTCATTTTTGCCTGTCTAAACTGAATTAGGCTTCTTTAAAGAGAAATGACTTCATATCATGTGCAGCTTTTTATCTTACATCGACTACATCATAACATGCCTGAATAAAATATCAAGAAGTGTTTACATGCTGTTGTCCAGTCATCCTAATTTCTTATATCCTCTACCAAGAACAATCAATAATTCATTGCAAAAAATGTGTGCTTCACATTTGTTTCCAGGAGTCATTCCACTGCCATTTAACTGACATGGAGATGGCCATAATCCAGTCTTGACAAGTACTCATCTCATTAATGCCTTTTTAATCATCAAGGATGACATCCCTGTCAAGTTCTAGATAAATTATGTCAAAGCACATTCAACATACAAAACCATTGTTCTCTCATACATTTGAGTATAAATGGGATTTATAATGTAAATCTGAAATTAAAAAACATTGGGCAACAATGTACAAGTAAAAGAAAACTTGTATAAGCAAGTGGTTTAGTGACATGTTGAAGAACCAAGGAGTTTTTGGTTTGGTTTTGTGGGGGGGTTTGTGGGTTGGTGATTTTTTTTTGTTGTTTTGGCTTTTTTTTTTTTTTAAGGTTTGCTGGAATTTTGTTTTGGATTTCCTCCAATCCCTATCTTCCCCTGTGTCACAAAAAGGTATGAACTATCAGGATTACTATGTCTTTTTCCTCTCACTGCTGTCATTCCACTGCCACTAAACCACTTCAGCCATGCTCCGTCCCTCTTGCCTTGCACACTCCTATCTGACAGCTTCTTCCACAGCGTTGCCTCAGGGCCAGCACAGGGTTCACCAAGAGAACAGCAAGATAGGGGCTATGATATCAGTTTCAGTGCTAGTTCTTCAGCTAGGAGCAGCAATTGCAGTAAAATGAATCCAACGTTAACGATGTAGCTCCAGGCTAAAGCATATTCAGCATTGCAGGGGGGTTGATATGTGCACAGACTGGTCAGCACTAGCAGAACTAAAAGGTGCGGCAAAATGCTCACACACAACTTCAGAGAATTCAGGAAACCTTAAAAGGAGTATTCAGCAGGGCTAACTTCAGTCAACTTCATTTTCTCTCCCTTGACTTCCTCCAGAAGTAATGAAAGACGAGAGCAACTCAGCAGGAACCTAACTTTGATCCTTTGAATCAGCCCTGGAAGAACTTGTCTGCCATTAACTACAGAGAAGATTAGCCTTTTTCAATACCTCACTTTTGTCTCTATTCAGCCCATGCAAGCAGACTTTCAGAGTTTATAATTTGGCAAATGAATAATGAAAGACATACCTCTGACAAAAAGGCCACCTGCTCCTAAATTTCAGTGCTGTGCCTCCAATTATGGAACTCGGTAGATAAAGCTAATAACAATAAAAGCTGCCGGAATTATTTGAAATGTAAGACATTTTTTTCTCCTGATCTCATTTCCAGAGACTGGGCAAGCATTTTGGCCATAACTTTAAAAAAATATTAAAAATAGAAATTCAACTATAATGGCAAAGTTAACACATGCATGTATACAAATGTAGTGCTGAGTCCCATAAAGAATATTATGTCTTGGTTCCCATAGGTCATTCTGGTGAGGTATAAAATTCTCTGAAGTCAAACAATGGCAAATTACCATACCTCCAAATACATGCCATATTGAGGGGAAAAAAAAATAAATCTACAAATATTTACTGAGGATTATTACACACCAAATTATAATGTCATGCAACAGGGAGGAGTTGTACAGAACCATCCATTCACAGGGGTCAGTTTGCAGCACTAAACATTATCATCACTAAGCACATACAATATTTTTTTTGACCCAGACCCTTATCTTCAAAAAGGAAACTAAAATTGTGAAGGCTGAAAACTCTGCTAGATGTCCATCCTCAAGATTTGTCCCAATAAAAACATGTCCCTGCCCACCAAACAGGCCCTAAAGAAAGCCCCAAACCTACCCCTCCTCACTTCCCCCCTGCCCCAAGAAAAGGGAATAGCACTGTAGGAACAAACACTAATTTAGCTGCATTTCACCAGATGCTTTTTAGATAAAAATTTATAGCTTGATTATTGTTGTTACCACAAAATGAGATCATAAATATACTCAGACCATACAAACTTGTTACTCAATCCTTAATTTTAGCAGTTCCTGTATTCAAAAGTTTAACCATGTAAATGCATTTCATGAAGACATGCTTTTAATGTTTTTGTTTTTTTTTTCTAAATGGATTAACTGACCACATTGTAAAATTTTCATTATAAATGTCTCTAACATTTTAAGATCTTAAAAATCTATTTTTAAAAAGCTGTCTAGACTAGTCAAGGTAAAGCAAGACAACAAACACACAATTGAAGGATATTTTGAATAAAGTTTTCAATCCTTTTCTATATGCCACTTGTTTCAATAAAGTGCAATTAAGACATAATTTTCTGGTAATACCTGATGAAACAAATTTTCTTGCTATTATCTGTGTCTGGCATTTGGAAAAGTTCATGAGAGAGCTGATAGCCAAGTGGTACCTTCAACGAATTTTATTTTCTGAAACATTAAAAAGAGTAATATTGTTAATATATTCATATTCACTGAAGGCTTCTAGGCATGCCTTTGAAATAAGGTTTTGAACATCTGTCAGATGAGTAAGATTGCATATCTTTGCACCGTCTCGTCTGACTCATATTGGCTAAGTATCTACTCTGCTCCTCACTAACACTATAGCTGGAATTCTACCACTCGGGCTTTCCAATTATCATCCATAACTCCCCCTTCCCTCTGTAAAGAGATTATAACCCTTTCTTACACATGAGCTTTTCAAGGTAGAAAATATTATTTCATTATATTCCACAAAGATCAGAGAAAAAGAAAATCCAGTGAAATACGTTGATACTAAAAAAATAATCAGCTCTAAAGAATTCCTGCTTTTCCAGATATCGCCCCTTTTGATGTTTATTAG
This sequence comes from Aramus guarauna, assembly GCA_013400195.1. Lineage (NCBI taxonomy): Eukaryota > Metazoa > Chordata > Aves > Gruiformes > Aramidae > Aramus > Aramus guarauna. The sequence continues at coordinate 2,841,728 of VXBL01000245.1, read as the reverse complement.
GTTCCGTCCACTGAACTTAATGGCATTGCATGAACGATCTGAGAAGAGAATTTGGCTAAGAACAGTTAGAAAGTATGGCAGTGGGTCAATATTTAGACTTCTTTGCCAAGGGCAACAGTGTTGAATATTATAAACATTCTGCTGGGCTTCAGTGTCACCGTATGCCAAGTTGTTCCCTTTCCACATATGGGCCATAAACCTCTGGAAGCAGAGGCAGCAATCTGGGGCTTTAAAGCAGCTTATGACAGTTAGCCATTGAATGCCCCATTGACTGGGCATTTAATTCCTTTTACTCCCTCTAAAAAAGCTCAGCTTTCTTGAACAGCCTCCTAGCATAATGGATGCCATACATATAAAATAATGTTCCCATATATCAGGTTTCTAAAGTTATTCAGCTGTCTCAGTGCCTAATGGGATTTTCAAAAGCACTGAGTAATTTAACATTTATTGATTTCAATGGAGGTAAGCATTCACATGATTACCTGCATCTGTAAGTAAACTAACATCTATAATTTAACTGGACTTATAATGAGATCACCTAATTGGATACTCCAGTTCTGTCATTGCTAGTGGTGTGACTTTCCAAAGATGCTGAGTCTTTGCAAATCCAAGTGACTCAGAGCTTTGTAGATGCTCAGCACTTCTGAAAAGGCAGGCTCTAAGCACACCTGCCCTAATCAGAAGTAGAAGTCTACCTTTGATCAAGTATGCCTGACATAGCACATTTATTTAAAGTGCTGAAGTATCACACACCGTATATTGAGAGAGTCTGTCTGAACAGGAGACTACAGGGCTTGACATTCCAGGAGCTGTGTTTAGGTAGGCTGGAAGAAGAAAAAGCTATTCGTATTTCAAGGATCCTTACCACATACATCAAAGACCAGAAGGTTCCAACTAAGTTGCCTTTAAAAACTTGCCTTTACCAAATATAGCATAGCCTCCATGCTTCCCTAATCTTTGAAGAAATGGGACCAAAGTTACGAATCCATTTCTGTGAAATCTACTTTGGAATTTATTTACACCTGCTTGGAAAGTTGGCTGGCACATCACTGTCTCCCAACTTTCAAAAGGATCTTGTTATTCATGTAGCAAGAATCTACTGTACTCAAGACCACCTGACAAAGTAAAAGTGTCTCTAAACACTACAAATAGCTTACATTCAAAGGAATGAAACAGAGGGAGGTGGTAAGAAACTGAAGCACATGGAAGAGTTTGGCAAGGAAGTAAAGACTACCATTTCCTGAAATAATCTCACCTTTGAGGTATGCTTTTAACCTATGCTCTTCAGGGAGTTCTCAAGCCTAGCTGAAAGTGGAGATCATTGCAACAAATTACCTACTTTGTCCATTCTAGAAGGATGTTTCTCATTAAGTTGTGGAGATCATAAAACTGTATTTCTTGAGCACTTAATGTGGAAATCTATAATAGAGAGTAGAAATAAACAAGATGGGGGAAAGGTTCTGTCTTATTAAAGTCTTATTAGCACTAGTGTAAGATGCAGAATAATATAGCAGTAATAGCTATGTGGTGCTTTTTTCATAAGCAGGCTAAAGAGGTTGGAGTAAATATTATAAATATAGCTCTGGTTAAGACACAAAAAGGGGAAATCAAGACATTAATAGAGCCAAGACTAAAAAAATGGACCTTTTGATTTCCCTGCCAGGAAACAATTTCAAAGGCACAAAATACAAGGACATGCTCCAAACTGTCTTGTAGATCAGAACTTGGGCACATCTTAATTCTGCCTCTGAAATCTTCTTGACCCAGGTTTTGGACCGCACTGGTTATCCTTGAATTAGAATCCATGAAAACACTGAGGTTGAGGTTGGATAGAAGGATTTCTCAAATGATTTTATACTGCAGACTATGTCTTAACATATTTCTTAAACAGATATCCTTCCTTTCATAGGCACAGACAACTTTCCTTTTCCATTCACAAGTCATAGAATATCTTTTCAATGACTATATAAATGGCTTACATAAGAGAGCAATATTGGCAATGTGGTTTTGTCTTCCTTTTAAAGCAATTTTAAAATTGAAAATGAAGAGGACAGTTAAAACCATATGATTAGCTAGCTCTCTAAGGACCAAACACTCTGCATATACTTCCCAGACCACCAATAACTAGTGAACCACAGAGTGAAAACCTCTATGACACAGTGGAAAGTCAGGAGCCTAGAAGTAGGCAAACAGTGAGTTTTGCTCATTTTAACTTTACTGCTGAAATGATTCTTAGCACTGCTGCCTCAGATCCACAGAATATACAAGGACTAATACAACAGCAAGTGACTGTAAAATTCTAAAACTAGGTAATGAATTGAGCTTAGGATTAGAGGGGGTGTGTGTGAGAGACACAGAAACTGTTTTTCAGTTTCTAATTAGCCAGATTCCAAAGATTCTTTAGGCAGAGGAAATAATTAAGGTGCCACTATACAAAGCTCTCCAACAACACAATCATTTGTTTTAGGGGTTCTTACTCTTTTCTATTAAATGCCTACATAGTTACGGTTTTGTTGTTGGGTTTCTTTTTGAGGAGGGGGGTTGGTTTGTGTTGGTTTTGGGTTGAGTTTTCTGTATTTTAAACATCTATTTAAAAAAAAAGTAGTGATTTTCACAGTTATTGGAATACAAATATATTATACAAATTACAAGGAGAAAACCCCAAAATATTACTGCTCAGCTGCCACTGAAAGGTTTTCAATTAATAATATGTCAGATTAGTTTTTTAAATCCCAGTGAAAGAATTTAGAGGAACAGGAATAGTGAATTTTTTTTTTTTAAGATGAGCTAAATAAAGCTTATGCCCTTGAAGCACATTAAGGCTTTTCCTAATTCAGAAGAGTTTTATAGAGCTAGGTTTTCTATTTTCTTCCTTTAATAGATTCAGGATTTATTTCCTTGGTTGTTCAGCATTCTTTTTCCAGTTAGTCCTCTGTGCTTGGTTAGCCGCACGCAGACAGCTATTGATATAGTGTAACTGTAGGTCTCTGCGCAACATAGACATACAGACAATAAACACTGAACAGTTATCTCTAGCTCAGCCTATAGCTAGAAGCAGAATTATACCCTTGCTCGGTCTTCAGTTCCCAGAACTCAGCTGGAAACTGAGCCAATGTAATCTCCAAGCTCCCTAAAATACCCGTGTTAACACTAAATTAGATGGACAGAAGCTGAAGGAACCCGAACAAGATGTTTCCTGAGTGAAGCCAGTTTCACTCAGGTCTGAGCTCCTACAAAGTTTTACTCAAAGTAGTTGTTTCTTGTCGCCAATAGCTAGCTTAAGTTTGATGCTAGCTGGCAAAACCCAGCCTGTCACCTCAGTGAAACTACTGCCCCAAACAGCACAAACCTCCAGCAAAACGTCACTACGGACAAACTCCAACTGAGGACATATGTCCTCGGCTCCTCTGACACCATCCTCTCCCAGTACAGCACCTTGCTCAGCATAGATGCACGGCACTGGGAAAGGCAGCCAACTCTGCACATGTTCCAATACAGCAACGTTGGCAGCTGTGGGCTGGCAACTTTTGGAGTCTCATGCACAGCAACACAGAAATATAGGAGGTGTGGATTGCATTCTAGGATTTTAATTAAAATGAATACAATTTTATTGAGGCTTAAAATACTCCTCCTTACCTTCTTTTGTACCTGATAAATGGAGGGAATTTTAAGAGGAAGGAGTGAGAGAAGAAATAAAATAGGTCCTTGCCTCTGAAGGAGGCAACGTGCTAGCAAAAACACAGCCACGGCAGCTTAGCAGTTACATTCTAGCCTGTTGTATGATAATTAGAACTGACGAGGTAATTTATACCTTGGCTTCTACAGAACAGAGAAGGAAGCATGATCACTGGTTTCATTACTTTTAGATGACTAAGATTTCATTACTGAATAAACTGAGAACTGTATTAGTTGTGAAACAAAAGATGGTAAATACCAAGATTTAATATTTAATTTTGGAAACCCCACTTATTCAAAAGAAATTACAAACCAAGCAGACCAGCACAAACATGCACAGTATATCCTATCTATTTCAGTAGGCAGAGAAACCTTTTTTCGTCAAACCCATGCACATAAAGATATGCATAGCGTGTGGTCAAAGCACTTTCCATTGCTGTGGTATAAACCGCATCAGTCAAATTAAGCCAGACAGGATGACTTTGCCAGACTTGACCCAAATGACAGCCCATCGCAGGTAAGAGCGGAGCGTTGGGAATGATACAGTGCACACTGCCCTCACACAGGTTGGTCTCCCTGTGCCAAAGACTGAGAAGGACAACATGCAATCTCTAGGTGAAAGTAGGCGGAACAACTTTCCCCGTCCTTGCACGCGTATACTTTGAAAGAGGGAAGAGACGAGCATGTGGAAGGGCAGCAGGCAGGTTCACCAGATCTTCAGTAATGGCTTATTACCCAAAAGTTTTGAACCAAATAAAGACCCTGGGCCCAGCAAGCGTGTTCCCATTCAGTAGCAGGAAAATACCAGATGCATCCAAGTAAACTCAAGAGTTCAGCAGCAACAGTATCGTAGTAAGATCGTGACTTACTGGCACAGGTTAGGTAGGTTTTTGAAATTGAAAGCAATTAAGCTATTTGCATGTTTATATGGTAACATTCATTTTTGCAAGAGCTTTTTTCTGGGTCACTGGAAAGGAGGCATTTGAATAACAGCCCCTTAGATTTTAATCACACATTGTCTATGCACAAGTATGTCAGGTGGCTGAATGGAAAAAATAACCAATGATAATTAAAAATAAATTTCTACTTAAAGGAAAAGAGGAAAAGATACAACTCTCATACCTTAATAAATCCAGCTCCTGTTTAATACATGCTCAAACAAATGAAAGATTCTAGTTTTTGGTTTACAAAAATTCAACAACTAATATTGCTGCTCAAGGGACAGTATCACGGCAGACATCTGGAGAACCTACTGATTAATTAATAGATACATTAATTAGACAGCTGTAGCATTAGAAGAGAATTTAATTGTTTGGATTAATAACCCCACTAATTAGTCCTAAAGAAAATCATCATCAACCCATAGAGTTGAGAGAATGCTGACTTCCTAAATGCCCATCTGCATGATTAACTTCACGTTTCTAGAGCATGTTAGCTAACTAGTGACTGACTTACAAGACCGTATGTGCCGTGGGAACACCCAGAGCAACTCTAAAAGCTGTGATGTTTCTGGTCTCTAGCATATATACCACTGGAAACAAATGCTATTAAAAAAAATCATTTACCTATTTCTTTATTCTGAAGTATGGCAACAACGTAGGAATACGAGAAAAACAATTATAAATACCAAGCCTGTGAGGGGATACATAAAGCATGAGGCAGCCTATAAGCATTACTTAATTTAAAATCATCAAGTTATGCAAGGGATACACAACAGCAAAGAGAAGCCTATGCAAAACTATGACAGGGCTGCGGTGTTTGTGAATATCCTTATTTAATGGTCTTATCTCACCAAGAAGATGTGCATTTCCCCTTTCTACAAAAGAAATATTGTAATTATATGAGGTATTTCATATGAACCATAATCATCTACAATGTATGACACCCAGCTTAGAGCACTGTCTAATAACAAGCTAAAAACCTCATTGCAGAATGCTCCTGTCATCATAGTTGACACTGACAGTAAGCCTATACAATGTTAAATATGCTAAAAATTCTGATACTGGTTTTTCTCCTTTGTACATAAGTTACCCAAATGTATAATGGAAACAGTATATCAAAGGATATTGTGAAAATAAATTAATGAACTTTGTGAAGCACAAAGATGTTTCACTGACATACACTATAAAAGCCAAGAGAGAAATTAAAAATTTTGCTTTAAATATAGTTTAATTAGCATACAAAAAAGTACTAGGGATAGTGAGGAAAAAGTAACATTCTGCACATCAAGCTTCCCATGTGATGAAAAAATTTATGAAAAAATAAAATAAAATTATGAAATAGCATACACACGGAAGGAGAGCAGAAAGGGTAAAGAAGTTAAAACTGCACAGGTAGCCTCAATTCAGTAATTTCTCCATTCTGAGTACATGTTTCTGCAGCCATAATAATCTCTTCCTGCATTCTTGAATTCTTCAGCTTATCAAGTTTTAGTATGCTGTTTATTTTTGGAAAACCAGGTATATTGCCAAGGCCAAAAACTGAAAGAAACAACTCCACATGAGATTCTAAAAACTACTTAGCAAAATAAAAATTCACTGAGGTGCCTGGCAGTGTCTGGATGGGTAAGAACTACCAAGGATTTTTTATTAAATCCTACTGCATCTCTTTATGCCCAACTCCCTCTGACCCAGGAAGTCAAAGAAAATTTTTCATGAATGTGTGTCACATTATTATCCTAGACTACCTGACAAGAGGAAAGTAATCTGATTTATAACTGAAGTGAAACTATCAAATACATATCGGGTACTTGTCACCGTTTTGTTCAGGGTTCTTATTTTACCTGCAGTGTAATGCTTGGATATTACCTATCAAAACCAAAATTCCTGGTCACAAATGCCCAAACATTCTGCAGTTGTATGACAAATCAGAAGTTTCTTATCTGAATATGGATCAAGTAAATTTGGCTGATACTTGCCCTTAACTTAAGTCCTACCAAGTAGCTGCACACAAAATTCTACACACGAATTTTAAGAAGCAAGTCCAAAATATAGCAAAATATGCTCAAAGGAAAGTTGTGTTACAGGAAACCCCCTTCTTGCCTTCTGTAAGTATTCCAAAAAAGTTAACAAAAACACTCTAGACAAAACCAAACATTAAAACCTATGGTAGGAAAAGTTCTCTAAGTAGATTTACTTCAGGGATAAACCCCACAAATTCCTATTACACGGTGTTAAGGAAAGACAGATATCTATTTAGATGGCTGTGACTGCAGTCAATAAATGTATTTCATCACCGCTGCTGCCAAAACAGTCTGTACAGAAATGCGTCTGACAAGCATAAAAAGAACTAAGAGGAACTGAACGACTTATTGTTTGCATTACATTAATAACTGAAGTGTCAGGAGAAAGATGGAGCAAGTGGGATCACCTGGTTAAAGATAAATCATTGATATTACATTTTTAAAAATAACCTTTATCTGTAACTTATATTGTGACTTTTCATATTACTTTTTCCTCTGCATTTGACACCCTTTCCTCCTGATGCCTATTTAAGAAATTATCACATACAAATCAATAATTCTGTTTACCTCACACACACAAAAATCCCTAACGTAGCAGTTACCAAATCAGACATTTAAATCGCAAACATCAGTTAAAAGTAGATGAGTCTCTGAGCATGGAAGAGCCTAATTGAACAGAAAAGTAATTTAAAGGAGAATGTATTGAGCCAAACTACTGGAATTAAACAGCTAGCACGGGAACGCTACTGGTGATGTAAGTAGCACCTCTATGATTCTTTAGCTTTCCCTTTTTCTTTCTATTTTTTGGCATTTAAAAAAACCTCATATAATTCAAACTACATAATTATTTAGGGTAGTTCAGATTAAGTCAATTAAAAGTGCAATAAAACCCAATTCACCAGTCCAATAAACATGTCTTTGTTTTAAGAGAGGCTAATTTTTATGATGATAGAATGTACAAGAAAGGAAAGGAAGTTTATATGGGGGAAAAACAATAGTAATTTGAAATAAAAATTTTAAAAGATCAAACAATTTGGAAACACAAAACTGAGGACTGGAGTTCTATCAGTGTGGAAAGAGAAATCAGGGACAATGAGGTTTTACACCTGTGCCTGACCACAACAAAAGTGTATTTAAATGTAATTCTCACTTCTTTGTTTAGATACTAGTAGCAGTTGGGTTTTTGTTTTTAATATGCATGTCAGCCAAATAATTTAGAGTGTCAAAATATAAGTGTCAAAGTCAGCCTGCCTTCTCTGTCATGAACACAGAGAGGATATGAGCATGTTGCCAACTTCTCTAACACTGTCAGAAGTGCTATCAGCGCTTCCCCCCCCCATGGCATATGGTTAAGTGACAATCCAATGAGCATCCACTCTTTAATAATGCGTTCTTTGTAGCTGGGCAAAAAGCTTAAAAACCACAAAAGCAGAAACGAGACAAAAATAAATTTCAGAACTGGAAGAACCTGAATTGATCTCATGATTTGCAGTCAATTTCCTTATTTCTTTTTTTAAGTGGCAGTATAGCTGTGGCGGCCTGGAAGAGCAAATAAAGGGCTACTGCTCCTTCAGTAAGATCTGTGGATGGCAGTACCCTAAACCTAGTCAGGAAGGAGTTGAAGTAATTAAGAGTCATCATCAAGAGGAATGTACCACCAAGGTGAACATGCCATCAAAGACTCCCCTATGCACAGATGGAAAAACACGACAGCCCCTCACCACACCCAGCACAAGAGAGAGATTTGCTGCAGAATCCACTATGTCCCTTGTAGGTAAGAGTGAGGGTGATGAACCAAGTCAGGGGTTTGTGCAGATATCTAAATAGGCCTCTGCAGCAAATACCTTCCACTGACCAGAGCTGGGTTAAGTTATGCTCACTGCTGGACCGGCACTCCTATTGCTGAGAAAACAACTGAGGTTTTCTAGCATGAGCACATGATGATTTAGCAATACTGTTGTTCACAACCACTTAGAGGCAGATCTATTGCACATACCTACATCTGTGATTTTTCTTTTCTTCTTTTTTAAAAGTAACATAATTGTACTCATTGGCATTACACAGTCTCTGGTTCCCAAAGAGACCACAGAGAACAGAATTAAAATACACTCTGTAAGTCATGAGGATAGCATCCTTTCTTCTCCATTCACATCATCCTCCTCAAGGCGTGAATTCTCTGACTGTTCTGGGCAATAAATCTGGCCCTGCTGAAAAGTAATACACATTTCCATATTTTCACTTTTTCATACATACTCTATCCCAGGTATTTAACAACTACCTCATGGTTTTTGATAAATAAAGCTTTAGAAAGAATGTCACTGCTCTGCAATGGATTCTTATCTCAAAAGGCCCAGGTCTTTCCACAGGGCTTTCTGTCAAGGTATGTCAATGGAGAATAAAGCTGCACTATAAACAAACGTATCCACATCACCACAGTCCAGGGGGTTCATTTAACATGCACGTCAAGTATAACTACACTTCCACTGCCTGCTCCACCTTCAGATCACAAATGCGTGAAAATATTGAAAACTATCATGAAAAGTACCAATTATGGTTCTTTAACACTTGCATTTGTCATTTTCAAGCGGAGGGCAGCCTGCAATGGCACTTTTCTGAAACAGAGCAGCATTTTTCATGGCTCTGCAGTATGTTGTATTATGGAATATCTTACATGGGATCTTATAAATCAAATTTTAAAAGTGTATACATCAGTGTAATATAGAAAAAAGTCCTTTTGGATTAATCTCTACCATGCAAGAAACTGTCTTTACATATTTTCACTGAACATTACTTAGAAAGAAACAAACCCCAAACACACACACACCCCAAAACCCAAAACAAAAGCCCCCCCAGAAAATCTGCCACCACAACAGGATGGCTTTTAGGAATAAAGCAGATGTTCAAATAAGGGTCACAAATATCCAACATTTAATTCTCAATTCCCTTTTTAATGGTCTCAAGTTAAGTGATTCTTGATAAATAAGTAGTAATAAAAATAAAGGGGGAAAACACCCCCACACTGGAGAAAAAAAGCTATTGCAATAAAAAAAGTTCTGAAGCAACTATTACACTTAAATGCAGTTGCTCTGGATTTATTTAAATTCAGCTGTGGACACTATTAAAACCACTGGAGTCCTCTACTTCTTGCCATAAATTTCAGTCTCTACATCTGCAAATCAGCTTGCTGCTGGAAGTACAAATAATGAGATTTACGGCACATGGGAAAATAGCAACAAACATCTCCAAGGTCCTTCAATCAGCGAAACTATTCTTTTTTTTTTTTTTTTTTTTCCAGGAGCTACTAAATGATATAATGAAAAGGAAAGGAAAACATCTTCCTGAGTATAATTCCAGCCATTTACATTTTCACAACTAAGAATCTGGCAGAACATTTCTTTCCATTCAGGTAGTGGATAATACATGTAAATCTTCCACAATACTTGCACCAAAATATTATGCTCCAAATGCTGTGACACTTAAGCCATGTTAATTTGTTGTATCATAAGAGACTGGAGAGCGTTACCCCTTTAGGGTATTTTTCTCCCTCAGCAAACTTGTTTTCCATTTGATCCCATCCCTGCAGGATATGACACCGCTCTGGGAATGGCAGCCCAGGATGGTCCCAGGTCCTACTCCACTCCTCCCGGTGGAGCTCTTCAGTGTTTTCTGCACTCATACACACACTTGTTCATGCAGCTCTCTACTGCCCAGAGTCCAAAGATACTCCTCAAACCACACATGTAAACAGAACCCCAGACAACCCCTCCCATCCCCCCAAAACCACCTCATATATTCTGACAGCTCCATGGTTCTAGGTTTTGTTTTGCTCTGTTTAATTCTGATTTTTATCTCCTCTTCATTTTGTACTTCTCACGTTTTGGAAAAGCACGAGGCAAAAACTATTTTGTCAGGAATTCTTAAATCATCTTAAAATGTTAATCTCTCTCTTCTTCCTTCCCTAGTAATCCTTTTCCCCCTCAGAAGTAGGATGATGGCTGTTCTTCGTATTGCAGCATGCAGCAGGGAAAAGGATGGATTTATAGAGAAATAATTCTATTTCTGTGCCTCAGATGTCTATTGTATAACTTATTGCAATAATTTATTCTTAGAAGCAGTAACTCACAGATTAAAGGAATAGATACACACAGTCAATTCCAGGTAAAATACAGCATGTAAATTTTAGTTCTGAAATACTTAAAAGTCTAGGGTGCTCTGTATCCCTCTGAGCTGATTTGTGAGGACATGGGAAAGTAGGTCCAAACCGGGAAGCACGTCTGAAATCAAAGCAACGTGCCACTGTGTTAAGTGTTGCCAACAGCGGCTGCAAAAGCATTTGTGCAGCAGTCGTAGGATTTCTGTGTAAACAACCAAGGCGTGTGCCCTCTCTCAACCGAGCTGGCTCAGAGGCATCTGACTGACAGCTTGCTGCCTTTAATGAACTGGGAAACTGTACGTGTCCTGCCTCTGCAGAGTTGGGCAAGTTCAGCTCTACCAGAAATCATGAGCTGCTTTCCTTACCTTTGCCCTCTCCGTCATCCCACTCCTTTCAACAGCCCACTCTGGGCAATTAAAAAGACAAAGGCTTGTTTTGCATTTCGAAAGGTTTTCTTGACTCCTAAGACCTATCACTTTGTCTTCTCTGTAGCTTTGTGTCATTCAGACAGAAGATTCAGATACATTTGGAAGCTGCAAGGCCTCACTGACAAAAGCTTTTATTCCCAGATGAAATGAGGTCTTCCTTTTTCTTCTTAATATATGTTTGTATTCATTAGCAAGATGACGTTTTCCACAAAATTGCATCTATGGAATGGAGCATGTCGCATTCATGGCATGAACACCCTACAAATTACCCTGCTGACTTAGGACCAGCGGAGCAAATATTCGCATAGTGTGTAAAAAACTGTTTTTACACATTATAGACTAAAGATAACTGAGCTGTCTATCATCTAATTTTAACTCCAACTTTTTTATTCCCCTTCTTGTTATGGTTATTAGAACCGGGAAAAGCGCTTTGATTTTAAAAAAAAAATAAAAATGAGGAGGGTGATAGGAAAGCTGTTTCCTGAGCAAGGCACTACTAGACCGGATGTGGAGATTGCTGCAATTCTTCCTTGCTGTGAAATTAAATTAGTCTCAATTTAGAGCTGACTTAATGCTGCAACTGGTACCACTTAACTGTGTGGCAAGAATCTAAAGTTCAAATCTTGGTCTGTGTTTTTGTGAAGTTGCTTTTAATCTGCATTCTTCTTCACCCTTCCCTCACTTCTAAAGTTTTCACCAGCCCAGAAAATACGTTTCCAGATAGGTGTGCCTGATTTCCCTCTGGCACCTCCTCCATGGAGCACGTCTCTGCAGTGGCCTGAGTAATGTTATTCTTCACGAGGCAAGGGAACCTGCTTCTGACGCTCCTCTCGGAGATGGAGCACTTTGCACAAGCACTGGCAGAAGGCCACCGCAATCCTCGCCGATACTTCATAGCTGCTGAAGGAGGAATACTGTTTGCGATGAAAGTTTCTGAATTTGTGTCCTGACACAAGAATAAGAGTAGAACCGGCAACTCTTAATAGCTGCAACCTCAAAGCTTTTGATTTCTAGCTCACTGGATCTCAGACTACACAACTCTAGATTTCCCCACTGTTTCGGTAGCTTTCTAGTGCTGTTGGTGTGTGGAAGAGCCATTCCCCTCAGAGGCCCCGTGACATCTGTTGAAACATCTGCTTCATTATCTATTCTGTAAAACAGCCATTAAAAAAGCATTCAAAGAACCCCCCCAAAACCACAAAACCACTCCACAAAAAAGCATTTGCCTTTTTTACACTTAAAACATAGCAAAAGTATACAGCACTTGTAGAACTTCTAATAGTGTGTACTCATTTTGAGCAACAGAGCAACACGTTTTACAGGGAGAGGAGGTGCACTTGAACACCAGTATGCCCAGCGTGTCCTACGACATTTACTTTTCTCTATCAGTTCCAAAGAAAACATGTTCTACACTACGCAACAGAAAGTGGAAAAACGCGTATCTCATCATGAGTCTACATTTGCAACACTGCCAAACTAAACATAATCAACGGTAACTGAACACCACTACTTTCATCATAACCCAACTTTCTTCCCTCACTTGTCCTTATTCCTTTAGCATACACAAGGACAAGAACTCAAGGATTTTTTTCAGCAAAGGTCTGTAGCGCTCTGTGCTCTGCTTCATCCCTAGAAATATAAAATCAAACCAATCAGTATGCTTATTACACACTTATAAATCACTAAGTGATTTCTGTTTGTGAAATTTTAGTAGTAATGCGCTACTAATTTAGAAGTAATGCACTGATGGGAAATCTTATCTGCTGATTTATTTTAATCTTAGAGTCATAAGCAAATTTCACAACTAAGTGGTGAAGTTAAGGGTTTGTCCTTGTTCTTATCACATCTTTTAACATAATGAAATTAGTACTGAGAAAAGATGTGGGTTTTGCAGTTTTAAAAAGTCTATTTATCCAGGGAAAAGAGAGAAGGTACATGAATGATGCATGTTTTTAAACTCAGTCCATCTTGGTGCAGAGGATCACACCTATGCTGTGAAGAGAAATGGGATTAGTTTTTTTCTTCTATGGACGAAGGCTACTTAAAATGTCATTGAGATCTCATGCTCATATCATACAGTTCCTCAGATGTGAACCTGTCTACCAGTACTGACATAGGACAAAAATTGAACTTGTGACCTAGAAGTTAAAAACTTTTAATCTTATTGGTGACAATCCCTTGCTTTACCTGTACATGTAAAGGGAGCAAAGGAACAGTGTAAGCTGGCGTAAGAAGGGTAAATGAAGAAACAGCTTCTCAACAAGACAAAGTGTTTTAAAAATAGGAATATTAAAAATTACTACTAAGAAAACATTTTTCAAATGAAGTTCAGCAGAGTAGAGCTTAGGAAAACAATGCTTTCTGCAGCTAAACATGTTTTTACGCTGTTCCCAAACTACACTCTTGCTTTTCTAGATCTGCCAAACCACCAAGCTTGACCTTGAACACGCAGCTTTCAGGGAGCTTTTCACATACCCAAAGTAAGTGCAAATCCATTAAAAACCCACATGTGCTGCACTTGCATCACCTGAACGCAGCCTCTTTTGGGGACATCACACCCAGGACCGCGCTCCAAATACTCGAGCTACCTGAGCAGTTGCAGTTCAAAACAGTCTCAGGATTTCTGGGCGCTGAGCAGAACAACTCTGGTACCAACCACGTGCCAGGCTTCCCACAGCACGAGACATAGCCAGGTGCTACTTGGACCTTGGTCCACGCAGATCCAGAAAGTCTGTTCTTTCACACCACCTCATTTGGCTCCTGTCACTTTACTAGTCAGCATTTGAAACCCTTCATCCTCACGTAACACTATTTTGAGGATCAGAGGGTTCAACACAAGGGACATAAGTTGGACTCTTCTCCACGCTGATCAGCACTGTGCTATACAGCAAATTTAAATAACAAGAAAATGCAAGCAACAAGGTCTGCTGGGAAATCGTGGCCTTTTTAAAACAGCCAAAGTGCTTCTGTTTTAAAACTTAGCCAGTGTTATACCCCTTTCTCCTGATTTTGAAAACAAGACATTTTGAAACAGCCTCAGGAAGAGCAAGTTACAGGCAGCATAAGGAAAATAATCATAAGCAAAAAAAAAATAAAAAAATGCAGTATTCCTTCCTTGTAAGTGTAACGCATGCATTTTAATCCCCAAATTCCCAGTGAAACTCATTCGCAAGTGCTAGCTCTCTTCCAAAACAGTGTTTCCTATTATAGAGCATATTGATTTTCAACAATGAGGATCAAGAAAAAGGGAGAAGTCATTTTGTTATTTGTCAAGTTTTGTTGATAGAAAAATATGGAAGAGTATAACTTGATGAGCTGTACCTTATTTCTAACGTATCTACCCTTATTAAACTGAGGTGTGAAGTAGCTGTTTTATTCCCAACAACTGTTGATCTCAAGCAAATCATGGTATTAACCATACTAAATAATTTAACACAGCTTTTCATTTTCTAAATTAACATTCTTTATTAACTTCACTGACACAAACTGCTTTTTTCTCCTGAAAGGAAAATTCAGTTTTAACTATTAAGCAACACAATGTGTAAAGAATCATAATACAACATGAAATAAAATATTAATTATATTGCAAGCTTCCCTTATAATTATTATCAACAAATCCTTAAACTAACTTGGCAGGATTCTGAAACCTTAACAAAGGCAAATGCCAACTAATACATTTTGACAAGTGGTAGACTGGAAGAAGAACATTTTGAAATACTGTGAGAAATAAGAGACTACATAAACTGTTGTGTAAATAGCTGTATTTCAGAATGCTTTACATAGTAAGGGGCTGTCAAATGCACAGATTATCTCTCAAAATACCATTTAATAGATCTATTAGTTTGATGCATTTGGTTTTTGCAATAATTTACTTAATATTGCTGTACAGATCTCCAGGGTCTCTCTGTTCTGGGCTACTTCTACACAGCACATTGGAATTTTAATTGAACTTCTGTTTTGAACGTATCCTTTTAAATATACAGCTATGTACGTTAATTTTGTTTTGTGCTGCAGCTTGACATGACATTCCATTTGCTTTCTTTTTTATTATAAAAAAGGCTATTTTAAATCAAAGTTCTTGCCTTGATTTTTAATGAACTATACAGTTCAAAAAGCCGTAAAATACAGGGTTCACAAGGAGTCCAAGTGATTGTTCAACTACATTTTCTTCACTTGACATATTTTGTCTGTACACACAAGGGGGAGGATTGAAGTAGTTAAACTGATGAAAATAAGAAAAAGGCTTAAGTAGAGAATATTCAGCCACTGCTTTTAATATCATTCAGAATGACACTGTAGGCAACTGCAGTTATGTTCAACTGCAGCCTGCTTTTTAGGATGGATCTCAAGTCAACCACACAATTTTGTTTTCAATTTTTTTTATTAAATTTGCTCTTATGTTTAAGCTAACATAAAACTAAGAACTATGATGAGCTTATTCTGGGCAACACAGCGTTAGAGCCACCCACCAGAGTATTTCTCAATATATTTGCAATATTACAGCTCAGGGGAAATATTGAGCAAAATGGTTGTATGTTATATCCATTGAAGCAGACATGACTTGATATTAAAACTTATGATCCTGGATAAAATCTTCAGAGACAGCAAATACAGAAATGACTTCTGGATGAACTGAGGAAAAATATACAATTAACAATATAATAATAAGTAGAAGAGCTAAAAGGGAAAGGTAAAAGGATGGAAAAGGAAAGGGTACAGCATCCATGCCACATAAATTGCTCAGTGAGACACAGGGATCAGCTACAATACCCCAAGACAGTTCAATTTAACTGTTCTTAACACACATCAGGAGCCTGAGAAATGATCTAATCATGCCAATTGTGCTACACGTTTGGTTTGGAAGAGCTGGCATCTTTCAGGATAAACATTGGAGACTAGGCTGGTTGAAACTCCAACACACAAGTTTTCTTTCAAAGTGAGAGGGTGAAGATCTTTGGGAAGGTAAAAAAAAATAAAATACAAGAGATGTTCCATTTTGTATTTAATTTTTTCTTTTTTCTTTTTTCTTTTTTTGCCAAACTCTACACTCAGGTTTAGAGTCATGCACTTTTTTTTTTTTCCTTTTTATTACATTTGTAGGTTACTGAGTTATTCACATCATGAGTAACATAAGGGAAAAACCCAACAGATCAAGTTATTTCACGTAAGAGAGATTACACAACACAGAAGGTGTAAAAGGCAAAGCGAGGCGGCACCTGTGCAGCCCTGTCCCCACAGTGGCCTGGGGGGGTTCTGCGGTAGAACCCACCCTGCCTACCCCCAGCGAGTCCACCCGCCCCTGTGCTGGACTTCATCTTAAAACTGGATAATCTGGCCTGGGTTAATCAAAACCAGACCATAGCAAACCATGACATACAAATACCATTTTGTCATTCAAAACATGGGTAGAATGATGCAAGGATTGAGCAGGAGAGGGGAAGACTTTCAAGAAGAGTCAGCATATGATATTTAAACTTTTCTTTTAGTAGTCTAGCATCTGAACCAAAGTAGCATTTTCTTCTCCTGAACACTATCTGAAACTGTTCTTTAATGACTGTCATCCTTTACCTAATATTTATAGATAGCATTACACAAACCTTTTTAAACATAAAATGTTTCCATTACTTTAGAAGTTTGTTTTTGTTTGTTTGTTTTTCATGAAAAACACTGAAAATAATGTAAGCAACATTTATCTGATATTTGATTGTGATACAATAACTTCAAATATGCAGTCCAGTTCAGGAAAGAAATGAACCCAATTTCACAAACTTAGTATTAAGACATTGATTTTCCACCCCCCCGCCATGTTTGTGCTGGTTAAATGCTCACCCTTAATTACACAAATGCACACTGCCCCTAGGCAACCTGAAAAATGATTGATAATTACATTTACAATTTATTCAAGGCTTCTCCTTTATAATTAACCTTCTTTCAGCAAGTAGAATGCATTTTAGACATATAGTAGCATGATATTTGCCTGCTTTTTGACTTGTATGAGGCCAGACTTAAATTATCTCACTGACATAAGATGGTGGAAACCAGCGCGTTCTGCAAAACATTCTTTTTCTTAGGGCCTACCACTTAAAAAAATGATAAAATCAATCACATCCTAATACATGCATTTCAAGAGTACTAATAAGTTAAACTCTTGCAAAATGCCCTGTGCTAAGTTTCAGATCTTTTTGACTGAATTCTCATCTCAAAGTAACAAGCACTTTAAGTGCTTCAACTTGTTTCTACAGCTGGATTTTCTCCTCTCATCTGTTTCATACACTGGAAAGGAATGGGAAAGGAGGTGGCATGTGAAACATTTGAATGAGACTGAATTTTTCTAAGGTACTTTAATTTTCTACCCCAATTAACAGTAACTTGACTTGATAGCAAAATAAATTCATATATTCTTCAGCACATGTTCAAATTTATTGAATGCATAGCTATTTTCTCCCCCTACTTAACACACTTTTTATGGAGAATACTTTAGGTTTTGTTATTTTGCTTATTGCTATCCATACTTCTCATTTCCTGGGCTTTTATATGCAACTCTCCAAGCTCTTCTCCCCTTGATCTCTACCTCTTCCATTCAGAAGGCTGACAGAATAGGTTTGTCTTCCACTTTTCCAGGGGAACGGACTCTCCAGGTGATTGAAGATATTTAGATTTTATTTTTTAAATGTTGGTAATTTTTGGTTTTTAGATTTTGGTATTTTTCTGGGTTTCAACCTAGTGAGGCTTCTGGCACCAGACTGGGGGTGAAGGGTCCACAGATGCATAGGCAAAGGAGGAAACCACTGTTAAGGCAGGTGCTCCCAAAGCAAGATATTTTGTCTCTATTTCTCCTTCTCCATAATTTTAAGAATTAAGGATGGCTGTAACATATCAGTGATATTAGGAGACTGACTATAACTATAGCTCAAGCAACAGCTTTATTAAGGTTTGGGTTTTTTGTTTGTTTGTTTTTAAATTACCATTTTGGTTAAAACCACTTTGGTTTACCTTCATTTAAAAAAAAAAAAGTATTTATGAGAGGCTCAGTAGAATTCTTGGGAGATTGTTTCATTTATAAGACTGGGAATTGTGTTTTTAGCCTCTTCATATGTCCCAGATGATCCCCTGCCTACACATGCAATCAGCTAGTTTAAAAACGAGGCTTTTTTGTTTTGTTTTGTTTCACAATGGACTTTGAGGCCTCAATCATCTATATTTGACTCCAGAAGGACAGGTCCCAGTCATCTATATGCTTGTGGTTCACCTTGTCCAGCCAACGTTTTAAACGTTAATTTTAGCATTTGACAAATTATACACAAGGCCTCCCACACTGCTGTTGGCTGGAGCTGGCACATAGCTGCAGACCATTCCCACCACCCTACACATGCTTTTCAGACACTTAGTCACAAGCATGATTTGCTTTCAATGGCAATCCAATGAATATTCAAGAGAAAGCAACAATAATAATCACCAAAGATTTCTTTTTCTTTCAGAATATGTGCCCAATGTTTCCAAAATTTGGAAACCAAATATCTACATACAACTATCTCCCTGTTCATTGAATACACAGAAGGTCTGAGAGCTGCCCAAAGCTTGCAAGTTCTTTCCAAGGAAAAGTGAGGGAGAATTGCTGCCATCATTGGACTAATTTGTTGATCTTGCAAGAATAAAAATAATAAGCTATGGAATTCTGCAAGTCACAATAAAACTAAAGTTATTCAAACTACATGAAAAATTGTGCTTCTTGTGTTGGTTTCTCTAGAAGGACCAAGTTTTAAGATCCTTATTCTTACAAGTAGCAGCTTATAGATGGAATTTGGAAATACTTCAAGGATAAGGTGTTATTCAATGGAAATAATGGCATCAAGTTAGTTCTACTGCAATAATAGCTTTAAGTAAAAAGACAGAGAGGGGGAAAAACATACTTATGCTGTCTGAAAAGACTAAACAAACTGCTTCAGAGTTACAGGTCCCTCAAAAAAAAAAATCCAACAGGGAAATACTTTTAGGACAGTATTTAAATAAAAATGAAGACCCCACACACTCTTATGTAAGCACTTGCATTGTTGAACTAGCCCCAGAATGATTTTTCAGGGACTGGGCAGATTTCCGTATTCTTAGCGGATTTCACTGAATTAAACCATAAGTATATGAACTAGTTGCTAAGAATGTTAAACACTTAGAACTATTAAAGCAAATACAGAACACAGTGATATGTCTGACATTTGGTCTCAGGGATGTATTATTTTATCCTGTACATATTTGTAAGACTGTTTCAGTTTTGAAATAATGTATGTTGTCATTTTTATAAAAGTTGTGATACAAAATACAACCATAAAAGATTTTTCCGGTCTTAAATTATGTTTAAAAGTTTATTTCCTTCCTAATGCTCCAGTGGAATGACTTTTTTGGCAGAACTAGCTGGAAAGTAGAAACTAGATCTAAATGCAGGGTTTAACCCATTTATTCCTGATCCGAAATTAATATTAACATTTATAAAATTTTGAGGTCTTCCCAAAGCTGCAAGTTACAGAAATAAATCTTTTTTTATTCACTTAATTTGCCTTTTGATATTTATTCCCCCGAGAAATTCAGAGGAGATTACTTGAGAAACTAGCTGAAGAGTCCAACTTTCCTTTTTTTTTTTTTTCCCCTCAGCTAGTTGACTTGTTTCTTGGTATGACTCTCAGCAGCACTTTTCAGTGGGAAAAATTACTACTGGCCTGATTCTGTAGCACACATTGATGTGCACTGTCCGCTGCAGCCCTGTAATGCTTTGTCTTAAAAATTGCAGAAACAAGAGCTAGAATTAAATACAAAGACTTGTAAAATACGCTCTATTCCATAATTTGAGCTGATCATTGACTATGGCATGCAGCTATTGGCCCAAGACCAAAGTGGAAAAAATTGGAATTAATTAATATTTTTCAGTTTGGTGTTGCACTCCACAACAAAAGTGAAGATGCCTGAAGTTTGAATGAAATCGGAAGTGTCATTAAAAGCATGTGCAACACATTAAACAGAAATGCAAATAAAAAGAATATAAAAAACACAAAAAAAGGGGAAAAACCTCAAACCCAATCCAGCACCCCCAAGAAAACAGAAAGTAAAAAACCAAACTCAGCCAAACCCTCGGTCAAAACTTACTTTCTCTTCAGAAAAGCATTGCCTTTCTTGTGGGATATGCAAAAAATGTAATAATCACAATTTCACACTAACTCCCATTCCAAAAAACAACCTCCATGGGATTAAAACTTCAAACAATTGAATGTTTCCTTAACTTTAGACATGAGTGAGAAGTACTTTTTCTTTGAGTAGAACAGCTCACTTGTATAAATCCAAGCTAACATCATTAGTGTTTATAGATCCTCATTCTAAAAAGCCAATTAATTGCTCAGTGTATCAGTTTTATTGGTGCACAGCAACTTTATCTATATCCTTCGCTAGCTATATTCATTCCCACAGTGGTGTATTTCACTGTAAGTCGCTTACAAATTTCCAAAAGCCAATGCATCCCTCCTCCTAAACAGCTATTGTTTCTACATTACAAAGAAGTAAATAATATAAATTGTAAACAAAAAAAATAAATTTTTATATGCAAGTATTAGCTGAAAGGTACCCAGGATTTTGCAGAGTTTTACGTGGAGGTTCTGCAGCATTTCTCGGAACTGTTTAGCACAGGGATCTGTAATTGTAAGCAAACACTTTGGCAATAATTAAGCTGAAGCTCTACTGCACAGCTTCCATCACACAAGGCTGTCATTTGTTTATTTTGAATAAAAAACAGGTTGTCTTGTCTTTCTGTAGAAATACTATTAAGGACAAAAATAGAAGTAGCAATGTTGAGCTTCCACAGAGACATTACAAAAAAATATCAGTCAGGTTGTTGTATGGTTTTTAACTATTCAGTGCACAGTAACCACCACCTTTTCTGCCCTCAGATAGCAATCTGGGGAGAGGAGAGCTGAGTTCCTTTCCCCCATGTAGATTTAATTTGGACACCCTTTCTATGCCAGAAAGTTGAAAGTGAAATTCTTTTCTGAATTGCACCTTCAAGGACATACATAAAATGGGTTATTGCCTTCATAGCTGGTGTAAATTCTCCCCAGCTTCATTTGATCTTTTTTACGTGTTCCCACAACAACACAACTTACCAAAAGCATTGCCAGCTCAGCGAAGTTCACACATGTTACTGATGAATTTCAATTTGCATTCTCTTGCCAAACATGACTTTACTATTTTAACTAATAATTTACTAAATACTCTACAGATTGAGGGTGGACAACAAAGAGCACAGCTCTCAAAGTGATGAAAATGTTTGAGGACAACACAGATAAGCCATTTATTACAGTAAAATTGATTCTTGGCAGAAACTATTATCTTTAGTTCCGTAAATATTATGGACGAGTGTGGATATGTGCATGGACCAGCATTTGTGACAATTACAGAACAACTGCAGAGCATCCATGTCATTTCTACTACAAGAGTCATATGTTATAACTGTAAATCCCTCCTATCAGATAGGGTCATGTAATTAAAAAGCTCAAGCCACTTAAATTGCAATAGGCAAATAAAAGGGAAATCACACAATACTCCATGGCTAGTGGCAGCTGTAACTGTCTTCAAACAATACTCTATTCTAGTTAAAGCCACACACACTGACAGAAAACAAATTATTTCTGTATGGATGATTCTCAGCAATTACTTCACACATTTCATGATCTTTTCTCCATTTAATTACTTTCCTTGGGGATTATCTTATACTACAATACTTCATATTCTATTTCATTTTAAAGGATTTTGAAAGACAGGTCTCTTCCATCATTATGTTTCCTACATTTAGTCCTGCTGAAAGAGCCTTACACCAAGGGCTCATTTCTACTACCTTCCTTCAAAAACAAAAAACCTAAACAAACAAAAAAACCAAACAACAACAACAAAACCCCCAAAAAACCTGGAAAGTGACAAATACAAAGATGTTTTCTTCTAGAAAAATTGGTATCACAAATCTTACTAACTGATAATGAAATTCACTTCTACATTGCACTCAACTAAAAGTAGCTAAGCTAGCAAAGAACATAGAAATCCACTGTATCATATTTTATTACTGAAATCCACCAAGGAAACATTGAGTTTGCGCTGGAAAAATGCATATATAAGTTACATAATTTTATGTGCTGCATTAGAATGGCATATTTATCCATGGTACTGTAATTAATAACCAGCTGTCAACATACAGGAGTGGCTGTGGAATACATTAAACATAGGATGCTTAAAGACTTTTTACTTCTTTTTGTTAACGTGCTGCGTTGAACAAGCAGAATTTTTTACATAAGCACTGTATTATTATGATTGCCTGAATAGGATTAAGAGACTTTCTTGAAAGGCAGACCCAGTGGATTTCATCTGCTATGTGGGAAGCCAGCGCTGTGCACGGGCCTCTCAGGTTTATATTACATTCATTATCTTCAAGCACTGTTAGGTGTTGACAGTTTTAACTGCCTTCATTGGAGCGATGGCCTCTGCAAAACTGAACACGAGCAGAATTTACGATTTACCGCCCATCTGTCAAGGCTGAAAGTCAGCCCTTCGGACAAGTGCGTCACCACGCATCTCCCCTGACTCTTCTGGGGGAAGACGCGAGCGGTGACTCGGGGCGAGGAGCGGGAGGGGAAGGGGCTGGGGAGAGGAGCCCCAGCACCCCCTGCGAGCTTTAACTGAACGGCCACGCTCACCCCGCTGCAGGAGATCACGCAACCTCCCAGGCACCAACAAAACTCTTACCAAGAGGCTTACAAATAGCTGAAATGGAACATAAGTCTGTGCCTCAACCTGCTGTTGTGGAGGAGTCAGCATAAGCGTATACTTCAGTAAAGATTTCCAAGCATGGGTGAAATTGGGAGAGATTCCTTGGTCGGTGATATGAAGATGTTTAGATGATCTCATGTTTCGTTACTATCCTAAAACTCAGGAACACCACCTTATTTTACTATTAAAAGCAATCCAACATTCTGAGGTATTCTTAAACATGTTTAATTTCCTTCCCCATCAAGAACATAAGCTTTGTCTATAGATCACATCAGGTTTTTTCAAAGCATATGCAGATATATTAAAAGCATTTTTTTCTCATTTTTTTTTCATTATACTCTTATTTTAAATTGCATTAAAACAACAAACAATTTTTAGGGATCAAAAAAAAAAGTCACACTTCAGATAATTGCCTGCTGGTGTCAGTATGTTAACTATAAGGCTCTTATTAATTGATTTCTATTAACTGATTTGGTATCCTACCAAGTTATGTAGTGCAACCACAAAATACTGGATGGATTACACAGAGAATTTCTCTCATGCATCTTTTTGAACTACTGTTTATGTTTTTTAAAAAAAAAAAATATTAAAATACTGAACTAAGGGAAATAAATCAATATTTAATACAACAACAAAAAAAAGGGATATTGTCTTGTTCCATACCAAACCCCCCACTATCTTTTTAGTGAAATTCATTGACAAAGAATGAACTGTAATACTTAAAATATTCTTTTTTGTGTGTTGTTTAATCTTAAGCCAAGTTGATAGTGAGACACAAAAGTCAAATGAACTGTAAAACTTAAAGAAATTACAGCATGCATTGTTGTATTTCATTTTTTATGACATGTAAGTGAAATATAAAAAAATAAAAGCTCTGATGTTTGCTCTTGAAAATAATCCTTTGAAAGGTCCCTTAGAGCTTTTCTTCAGCTCTGTTCCATTCTGTTATGATCTTAGAAAGAAAACTCCCACATAAGTGTACACAAGGTAAGTAGCTTTGAAGTCAAAAGAACAAGTCATAGCCTACGTTAGACATTTAAGTAACTAAGTGGAACCCAGAAATATGATCCTGTGAAGGCTTATACTTATGCTTAATTTTCCATAATAAACTTATGCTTACCGCTGGGCTACGTACAGCATTCATCAAACTTTCACACAGAAGATTACGAATATTTTGCTGTACCAAATTCATCTTAAACATAAATTGAAGCTATGAGTGAAGAACAGTGTTGTATTGAAGGAGCCACAAATACACAGTTATCTCAATTACTGAATCTACCACACAGAAATTAAAAAAAAAAAAAAGGAACTAACAACAGCAAAGCTTAGTGGCTGCTAGAAGAGGTAGAAAATAGATTATTTTCATCAGCCATTAAAAAAAAAAGGGGATGATGGTGTTAAATTTAAACTATGGCCCAAAACCTACTTTGGCTCGGTTTTCAATAGCAGAGGATACAGAACATGAGGGCACAAGACACAAACAAGAGAAGATGAACTCTTAGACTAATCAAAGCAGACATTTATACTTGAATTTGAAGAACTAGATGATCTGCATTCCATAATTGTGAGCAGGAATGAAAGTCATCAAGTCAGTGGGAAGATTTTTGCATAAACCTAACAGATCACTTGTGGCAGAACAAGAAAAATGTCCCAATGTTTCAGACACTGGCCCATATAGCCCT
Source organism: Aramus guarauna (assembly GCA_013400195.1). Classification (NCBI taxonomy): domain Eukaryota; kingdom Metazoa; phylum Chordata; class Aves; order Gruiformes; family Aramidae; genus Aramus; species Aramus guarauna. The sequence goes on along the minus strand of VXBL01000245.1, from coordinate 2,817,035 downwards.
GTATTGCATGCCCAGCAGCAGCAATGGGAAAGGGGTTTTGAGGGACCATGTACAGGAACGGCCACTTTCTGCAGTCCATCTCCCTCCCTGTTGTGAGGATGGGCAGTTTTACAACTTCCCTACTTGCTGTGTCAGGAATACTTTATCCATTTTACACCCATATCCTACAAGTTTTGAGTCCACTGTAGTTTTCATGCCACAAGATTTGGCAAATAGCAATCCACTCTGTATTGCTGTAATGTTCCCATGTTGTAATTGGCATTTCCAGGTTTAGAAAGATGTAGACCTGGTTTGGAATATTCTTCCTCTCAATGCACTACTTCCATATTTGCGGTGGGTTGACCCTGGCTGGAGGCCAGGTGCCCACCAAAGCTTCTCTGTCACTCCCCTCCTCAACTGGACAGGGAAGAGAAAATACAACAAAAAGTTCGTGGGTTGAGATAAGGGCAGGGAGAGATCACTCACCAATTACTGTCACAGGCAAAACAGACTCAACACAGGAAAATTGATTTAATTTATTACCAGTCAAATCAGAGTAGAATAATGAGAAATAAAACCGAGTCTTCAAACACCTTCCCCTCAACCTTCCCTTCTTCCTGGGCTTAACTTCACTTTCAAATTCTCTACCTCCTCCCCTAAGCAGCACAGAGGGACAAGGAACAGGGATTGTGGTCAGTTCATCACATGTTGTCTCTGCCGCTCCTTCCTCCTCAGGAGGAGGAATCCTCACACTCTTCCCCTGCTCTAGCGTGGGGTCCCTCCCACAGGAGACAGTCCTCCACCAACTTCTCCAGTGTGAGTCCTTCCCACAGGCTGCAGTTCTTCACAAACTGCTCCAGCGTGGGTCCCTTCCACGGGGTGCAGACCTTCAGGACCAGACTGCTCCAGCATGGGTCCCCCACAGGGTCACAAGTCCTGCCAGCAAACCCGCTCTGGGGTGGGCTCTTCTCTCCATGGTTCCACAGGTCCTGCCAGGAGCCTGCTCCAGCGTGGGCTTCCCATGGGGTCACAGCCTCTACCTGCTTTGGTGTGGGGTCCTCCATGGGCTGCAGGTGGATATCTGCTCCACCATGGACCCCCATGGGCTGCAGGGGGACAGGGGTTCCAGCTGGCAGTGGTTCTATTGGACATGGGCGAAGCTTCTATCAGCTTCTCACAGAAGCCACCCCTGCAGCCCTTCTGCTACCAAAACCTTGCCACACAAACCCAATACAGTATTTTGCTATATTAAAACTATCCACTGCCTTTTTGCCCACTCAGTTTGGTGAAGCTCCTCCTGCAATTCCCTAACATTGACACTCAAAAAAAAAAAAAAAAAAAA
>VXBL01000245.1:2786225-2815702 GCA_013400195.1 Aramus guarauna | reverse complement strand
GAACAAAAAAAAAAAAAAAAAAAAAAAAAAAAGAAAAAACCCTCCATAAGTTTAGGGATTTTACTATTTCAATTCTTCTCCACATTACTGAAGATACTGTTCAAAACATGTCCCAGCGACTCTTATCCAACCTGAAAATTGACTATTAGCCCCCAACTCTTTCCTTTCTGCCCCTTAACCCATGAAAGCACCTTTCGTCCAATTCCATGACAATTCAGCTTCCAGTGGAAGTTCCAGTTTGGCGTGGAACCACAGAGGCTTTCCGAAAATCCAATAAACTTATGTCCATGTGATCCCCTCCCCTCCTTCACACACCATGTACACATACAAAACCCTTGCTGGATTTCCCTTTACTGAAGCTGTGCTCACCCTCTCCCAAGAGCATTTAGCCACCTTGTCACTGATCTTACCCTTTATCACAGGCTCTACCATTGTATCATGGGTAGACGTCAGACCTACTGCTCTCTAGTTTCCAGGATGGCTACTTAAGCCCTTTTTGGAGATGGGAGCCATACTGGCAATCTGCACAGTGGCCATCCAAAATGGGACGTTACTCAGCTTGGCCAACAGCTCAGCAATTTTACATGTCACAGCCATGTCCCTTCAGTGAATGGCATCTGGTCCTGGCGGACTGTTAACACCTCATCTGTTCAGTCTCACATTTCCTCCATATTCACAGCAAATTCAACTTTTTTCCCTGCAGGGACAGCAGGGTGATTAGTACATGAATTTGAAAGCAGTTAGAGATATAGCTATGTTATAATGAAAAGGAAACTATGCAATGTAAACAAGCTTGTTGCTGGTGTTCTTCAATGATCAGTCCCAAGATTGATCTTCTTTAGTATTTTCCCTGATATGAAAAAAGGGCTGAGTAGAATTTATGAACGTCAAAGCAGCGGAGGTTCACCAACAAAGAGATTCACTCTCACACAGAACTGAATGATCCTGAGGATTAATATATGGAAAGGGGACAGCTATAACACTTCAGAGCGCAAGGTCAGTTTATATCAAAAAATTAGAAGAGGAAGGACCTGAGTATATACATCAAACTATGAGTGTCAGCAGGACAAGAGCACCCACAGGTAAAGCAAGTATAAACCAGTGAAGGATCAACAAGGTATATACAATGGAAATATTCAATTTCAGCTGAAATAAATCAAATTTATGCATATAGGGCATTTATTTTGAGATGAAAATAAAAGTTTAACCCCACTTCAGAATGACTTTCTTTGATCCGTACTGGAGGCCAAGAATAACCAGTCTTACGGGTTTTTCAAAAAGGCAATACTGAGACCTCAACTGAATCTTTAAGAAGGGAAAACACCAAAACCAAACTTTATAGAAAAAAAAAAAACAACCCCTCACTTTATATAATAACCCCCCCCCTTTTTTTACATTCTTTTAGACCATAAAGATTGATGTCATTGGAGACAGCTTTGTCTGATTGAATTTAAAAAAATATATTAACATTGTAGATAATTAGGAATATTAATGATACTTATAATGTATAATAAAATATAACCTTGCAGATAATTATATTAACCTTGCAGATAATTAGAATAATTGGCGTTTGCAAAGAGCCACGAGCAGACAAGCACTATATATAACACTATATGCGCACACATATGCTACCTGTTACTATTTTTAGTAACTGCCAGCTATTCTTTTCAGGAAAAATGGACATTTCAGGAAAAAACTAGCTGCACAAGGAAGTATTTTTTGTATTGGAAAGAAAACAAGAGAGTGGCACAGGAAAATTGTGTTTTATTCTCAGATCTTCAACTGATCTAATGAGCACATTCAGGTGGTTTACTTTGCTACTATTCTTAAGTTTCATTACTTCTCAAATGGTACTTATTTCCATTGTAAAACACTTGAAATCTACTGATGAAGACCTCTACATAATCAAGTACTTTTATTTTTCAGTTCACTAAGTAGGCATCTATGTCAAGAGATTACAGAATCTACGGATTAAAGGAACAAAAAAAAAATTATCACATGCAATATTAAAAAGTATTCCCACAGCCTTGAGAGTATCACTGCTGAGATAATGCAGATTAAAAAATCCAAAGCCCTACTAAAATAATTGTTCCCACTTTGTAAGAAAAAGCCTTTTGTTGGAAAGTGATTAATTTATTCCAAAAATCACCTATAGTTTTCTTGAAAAAAAAATATTAATCTCTCAATTCAGCTCAACGAAATATTAATTTAGAGTTGTATACATTTTTTGACTTCAGAAATATGACTGTACTGGCTGGAAAACCAAGAAACTTATTAACTATGAACTGGCCCTTTCTCAACCCCCATGAAACCCACACTGCTGCAACATTAACCACCAACTTGAAAGCATTGATACTTAGCAAGGATGTTGTTTAAAAAAAAAAACCCACAAACAAACAACACTATCAGAAACAAGAGTCAATACCAAAGACACAGCAAAGTAGTTTGCAATTATGTTTTACAGAACTACTGTCTTCCCATCTCTGGGGAGATATTAGTAAGTCTTCGCTTACTTGAAAACACGTAACAAAGGCATTTTTGTTATACTATTTTAGTTATGCTCAGGTTACTCACTGAAAACATTGTGTATAACATTCAAAAAAAACTTTACATTTGCTGAGAAAAATAATTTTGTAATTGATAGGATTGGAAAGATAAAGGAAAATGACAAGGTTTGTGGAGTGAAAAGGAGGAGCAGATAGGAACTGGGAGGCCACCAGCCAGCTCATCCTCCATCACTGCTACCTGCCTGAAGCGGGTAACAGGAAAACTCTTCTGTTGTTTCTCCAAGATTAAAAAAAAAAAAATGTCACTTAGCACAATGGCAGCACCAGATCACCAAATGCAGACTATATCCCAGGACAAACCATCAGGCTTCATATATTAAGAATCAGCCAAAAAGAAGATTCCCAGAGGAAAACTGCAGGGCAGCTGAACAAAGGACAGGAGTAGCTAGGAGGAAGGTCCCCATTTCCCTTTATCAGTAGTCAGCATAGCTTTGAAGACAGGAAAATTTAGTCCCAGTTCTCATATTCATCAGCTCCATCCTTCACCTTTTTTTCCTGGCTTGGAGTTCGTTCTGCCTATTCGGATGGTAAGTCCAAGCGACACTCTCCTCGACACATTCATAAAGCAGCGCAGCAGCAAGTGCTAACCCGATACAAAGATAATTCTCATTAACAAACCACACGACACTCAGTACCAAACCAGAGATTTTTCAGCCTGCCACCTCAGGTCATCGATCCTGTAGGCTAAACTGGAGCCTGGGTATCACCATGGAATAATAAATGCAGCAAATCTCCATTAGCTTGCAGGTCTGTTCTTTACCAGCAGTCTCCCAAACCACTCACTGCTGACTGAACCTGGTACATTGAAATTATAAAGGATATGAGAACTATCTAATATTTACTGGAGTAAAACACTTACTTGCAATAATGCTACCTTGACTAATGCTAGGGGTTTGGAGGTTCTTGAGGTTTTTTTGGGTTTTGTTGGTTTTGCTTGGGGTTTTGGGGGGGGGTGTGGGTGGTGTCTGTGGGTTTTTTTTGTTTTGTTTTTTTGTTTGTTTTTGTTTTGTTTTTTTAAATGGCACTTGACTCCCTTTTCACATGGATTACTTAGTTCAAGATCAGAACATAAACAAATTCTCCTCAGAAAGTTTCCCATGAATGGCTGGTCCACACTTTAACCTCCAATTCTTCTGAGAGCTGCTGCTTCTAGTTGGAAAGCCAACACGATGTGCAATTGATAGCATAAATTCTGCACACTGATTAACTCTGTGAAGTCCCGGGACTGAAGTAGTGCAAAAGAAATTTTAAAAATGCATGTAGACCTACATTACACAAATACATATTAAATACCCCATTCAACTGCAATTATGTATCTATTTTCCTGACTCCAGCTCCCAGACTTTAATCACTGTCCTTCAGTTGGTTAAAGATGGAAGGAACACTGCAGTGCCTTTCAATAAAGGCACTCTAATAAAACCTGGATCACTTAAAAGTAAAGAATAATAATTTTAAAAAAGCAACATCCATGTCAATAAACTTTGCTAGTGTTGGTTTTTAAGACTCAGGAAACAATCTTCATTCCCAAATGCCTTGCTTTTTCACATATATAGCAATGAGGAGTTCAACCAAGTCTGCTATTGAGAAGATTTTTTTTATTTTTTTTTTTTAAGTATAGAATTTACTGCATCCATTTATCTCTGTTACAGCCCTTCTGTCATCTGTGACATATGATATTTCTTGAATTCATCATCAGGAGATGACTTGTTTCATGTGTTACCTCTTTATGCTGCCGTACATGAATTCCAATCACTGATATTTTACCACTAGGAAAAGAATCTTCTGATTTCCAGACACAGAGGGAGACTAATGACAGAGCCCTCAGCAGGACACTGCATCTCCTTGACACCAATCAGAGATTACGTTTCCTGCCTTCCACTGCAGCAGGAAAGCGCCGGCTGAGCAGTTCAGAGGAGATCCAAGTAGCTTAGAAAAAAACCCGAGAGCCAATCACAACTGCCTACTGGACACAGCAGTCACAAAGAACTGGATTAGCATGCAGAGCAGGAGGAAGATGCAGGTTATTTATTAACTCAGTCATCTGGGTGCCTTATTAAGCAACTAGAGAGGAGGCAAAAGAGACAGAATATGATAAAAATAGTGTTAGGAAAAAAATCCCCCTCTCCTACGTCGAAGACTAAATTGATTCACACAGCTATTCAAATACCAGTGTTCTTAGACTAATGATGCAACTCTTCTGCTGTTTTATCTCCACACAGATTTCTTAGAGGGACAGGAGGATCCAACAGTCATCTCCCTTCCCAGCTGTGTCAACCTACACAGAAAGGGCAAAGGCTGGAAAGACAAGGGCCTGAGACCTTCAGCCAAATAGTCTCCTGAACAAGAAATGGTCATCATCTTGTCTGGACAAATGGAAATCTTGAGAGAGGCACCATTCTTAGGTTGGGCTGCACTCCTTCATAGGATGTCAGCAACAAAAATAAACATCTGCAACAAATTATCAAAATTGACATATATAAGTGTGTGAATCTCATTCCTGAAGCAATCAAGATGAGGGAGAAATACGTAGAGATTCTCTGTACATCACCTACAGAAGTCAGCTTGACAGCATAAAGAAAACCAAAGTTAGCAGTATAACTTGAAATGTTGCTATAACTAGAGAAATTTGATTAGGATGGAAATCTCATCATTTGAGACACCATACAGCAATCAAGGTCTGATTTAATTTCAGAGTTGTATGAACATAACAAGAACAGTTCTGTGTAAACCTTATGTGACACATCCTACGTGCTAGCTGCAGTAGAGACTTAGTTTGGGGTGTACGAAGGAAGAGCGACAATGGGGAAGAAAGTTGCTATCATTCATCACAGATTGGAAGAGGATCTGGAAGGAATCATTTGCAACAAATAGTGATCAAAAGGCTTTAGGTGGTCAGCAAAGAGACAACCAGTCACACAATGCCACAATTAAGTTTATTTTGTAATACTGATATGCAAACCTTAAGGGTAGAAACAAACACACAGACCATGTAGATGTGCATTAGACGATTCCAGTTATCTAAAGCCAGTCAAATAGTCACTTTCTTACCTGACAGCATTTAGCTATCACTGTTCAAACATGCAGCAAGGATAACAGTATCACTTTATATGGCAGGCCACAGCTTTAATTCCCATAATATGAAACAAACTCTCCCAAAAAGCAACCATAACCAGGCACACGCTAGGTTTGGCAGTTTTGTATAGGATGCCTATGCTAACCTGTACTTCCATCTCAGCCTTCTTTGTATTCCCTTTATGCTGCAACATTTTCTTCTCACAGTTGCAAAAAGAGAGAGAATAAACTTGTAAAGACTCTCTCCTAGGTGGCCGGTCATATCCCTTACTTCCGTCTCCCACTGTCCTTAGCTTGCAAGTCTTGCATCAGCACCAATTAATTTTTTTATTTCCAGAAAAAAAATCTCAATTTCCATAGAGTGTAAAAACAAGACAAAACAAACCCCAAAACACAATACATTCATTTACTGTGAGGGTGATGAGGCACTGGAACAGGTTGCCCAGAGCAGTTGTGGATGCCCCCTCCCTGGCAGTGTTCAAGGCCAGGTTGGATGGGGCTTTGGGCAACCTGGTCTAGTGGAGGGTGTCCCTGCCCATGGCAGGGGGGTAGGCACTAGATGAACTTTGAGGTTCCTTCCAACCCAAACCATTCTATTAGTCTATGATGTATAGACTTATTTAAATAAAATTAAAGTACTCTATTTTAAATTCACCATTTAAAACCTTTTTTAAAACTATAATGAATGTTGCTGTTTCTTGTGAAAAACTGAAACGTTAAGAAAAATGCTGTAGTATCAAATCCCACTTAAAAAATACTGCTTTACTAAAATATTGTCAGGAAAAAAATTCAACGCACTCTGCTGTCCAATTAAGTATAACAACAGCTGGTTTTAAAATTTGGACGAGGGAAGTCTCAGGCTTCTCCAGTTTTAGGATTATAATCAGGTGCAGAAAACTCCATCTAACAAACAAACAGGGGATGCAAGCTCCAAAGAGCTCATTTGTGCATTAGTGACAACCAGCAGGACAAATAAAACCTAGCTGCTCAGAGCACTATACATTTGCCACAAGCACAAGAAACTCAACACAATGTCTTCCTTAGCCTTGTGAGGCAGAATATCCTATTTGTACCTCTTCCTCCTTTATATTTGGGACAAGAGAATATTAAAGTTGTGATCTGCTTTTTACTCAGTTAATATATTGCTTCTATGTGCACTCATGAGATGTCCTTGGCAACTAATGATTTACCTCACCTGCTCCAGGAACAAGCTGATTGTAATAAATTACCCTGGCTTTCAACACCACTTCTCTATCCATATGGCCCCTATATACACTCATCATTTATCTACAAGGTTTTCTGAAACAAGTGGTGCTGGTGAAGGAAACGCTTACACAGTAAAATAACATTTCCATTTATTTACAAGAGGCAAGATTTTGAATGAATAAGTGTTCATGCTAAGCTTCAATACTGAATGTGTCCTAGGACTGATCAGTCACAAGTGTCTGATTCCAACCGAGCCTTTAAAATTGCACCTTTTAAAATTATTTTTAGGCCAATCACCGAAATAAAGTGTCCATTACATATTACTTCACAGACAAGTGACAGCACTATTGCTGTAGGAACCAATACACCAGGCATTAATAACATAGACCCTTACTATGGTCACAAGACAATTTCAATTTCACACTTGAAATTATGTAAGGCCATGCCAGCTGCTGCCATTTCACACGTACTCTTCAATGCTCAATTTCCCTATTGTAATATTTTTTTTTTAAGAACTTGTAAGTAAACAAGAGTATAACACAATGCCTTACCTCCCTTTCGCACCTTTGCCATATAAGCCTCAGTATTTGGGTTGCTGGTGTAGTGTGTTGCATGCTGTGGTACTGCATGCTCGCTGAGGAGCGCGCAATAGAAGTTCATACGATGCACAGACAGATCATTTGCAATGCAATAAGAGAGAAACCAGTAAGAGGGAAAGAGCACGGTGTGAGCTCTCCTCTTTCTCACACCTCTGAAGATCGTTACATAAAAGAATATAAAAGAACTAATATCTCTGCGACTATATCCAGAATAATTAAAGAATTAGTCCAAAAGCAAATAATGCAGTGCTTCAATTTTCCTAGAGTCCCTCTAAATCTATCTTGTGACAGTATTATTTACCAAACTTCATGCCTTAAAATTTACAGTATCTAAAATGTAAATCTACATTTGCTTTACTGAATATTGTTCATCCTGCAACTACTGTTTTAGCTTTAAAAAGACACACAAGACAAAACACACTAGATTCAGCTTCGCAGTGACTCCACAAAAGTTTTGTACTTTACATCAGGGACGAATCCTGCCCCTCAAGTTTTGTCCGCAGTCAAGAAATATACTGTCAGCCCTACAGGAACACAGAAGAACACCTCTCTCTCCAGAAGCAACTCGACCTAGGGGAGAAGCACCCGTCCCTTGGGCAGCGTGAGAGCATGCACGGGCAGGAGGTCACGGCAGCCGCTGCCCACCTGTTTTGCACACGTATTGGCTGTGAAAGGGCACGGAGCCCGGCACGCTCTCAGGCTGTGGGTGTGGAGAGCAGGGTACCAAAGCCTCCAGCTGCCTCCTGTGCTGCTCTCGGATGTCGGAGGACAGATGCTCCTCTGCCACCAGCAAACTGAGTCTGCCCAGACATCTGTGCTCCTCAGCGCCCTGCCTGCCGTTCACAGGTACCTAACAGAGCTCCCAAGCAACTTATATGGAATTTATAATATAAAAAGTGGATACAAGTGAGTGCAACTTTTGATGATAAGTTATATTAAACCATCCCAACAAGTTACACTCTAGTCTCATGTGCAGTCGCAGTAGCATAATTCAAACTCATGTTTTATATTTGCCACAAGAAAAACTGTTCAAATAGAGTTCATACAAGAAGACTCTACATCCTAGCAGACGTAAAGATCTCCTTTATGCACAAAGGCTAACCTCCACCAGGACCTTCAATAAATTCCATAGCATCTTTTATTACTTCTGAGATTAATAAATAAGTAGTCAGTTCATCCCCATCTATACCAATTTAGCCCAGGTACTTCAAATACCCTTTCTGAGCCCAAAGGCTTACCCAGTAGTATAACTCTGCAGAACAATGAAGCTTTAGCTAATTATGCTAATTAAACTAATTAGACAGCTTCAGCTAATGCATGTAAATGCAGCTGTTTCAGAATATTTCATCTTAAAAGGCTAACATAATTCAGCATGACTGAAGGCAAACAGTCACTTTTATAGTAAGTGTTAACAAACAGCTGTAGTGGGTTGCTTTGCGCAGGGAACTGTGGCTGTCTTATACTCCCACAGAGAGAAATGCTCAGGGGACTCAACAGTACTTAACAAATTGAAAAGACTAAACTCAGCTCCAGGACAGCGAAAGCATAACTCGCACATCTACCTAGCGTGCATGCCTTGCTGCCCAGAAAATTCCCAGCAGAATTTCACAGTCGACACTGAAGTCTAAACTGTGATATTACTGCTGTCATCTAGCTAGCTTTAACCAGAAAAAGTCTAATTCTGCCTTTGTGCAGGCAGAGGTCGTGACTGTAACAGAGTCATGGGTCTATTTTGCCTTACAGACCACAAATACCTTATTCAAGCTTCACAAGCGAAATGATCAATATGGAATTAGCATGATATAATACACTTTTGGCTTATATATTCAATCCCTTTTGGAGTTGAATATTATAAGTACTTCAGTGTTAAATATGTATTAACATGTCTTTGATTTTTGCTAACAAAGATCAGCTATGGATTACTACTGTCCCTTGAAGGTCCAAAGGCCTCAAATGTAATTTCTATTCCTAGGCTGAGCTTCAAGTAATAGATTCATTTGAAGTCCATCCATTTCACATTTTGGTAAGCCATTCACATTTGCAAAGTGCACCTCTTCCTCATCTTGCTGCATAAAAGCCCTCATTAAGATGACATTAAAAAAAAAAAATCAATATTAGGGTGGATGAGGATAAGGCCAGAGAAAATGAAAGTGGCAGAAGGAATATCTGAACTTTAACTCTGACCTATATTTACTTTTGATAATTGCTACAAGTATGAAAGGCCAATAGCCTTTAAAACTAGAACTTGAGACCATATATTTTGGTAAAAAAAGTATTGAGATCTTAGTAAGAAAGAATTCAACATAACAAATGACAGTTATGATTAAATAAAACTAAGAGCAGCAGCATACTGGCAGTCTATCCCATTTTTTTTGCTTGTTGTTTATCTTATTCCCTTGACATTAAGGAAATATCTCTTTTCCCTACATGGAACTGTAGTGACATTTGACAAAGTAATTAAGAGAAGGACGATCATGATCAGCTGCCTTTGCCCTGATACCAAACACAGTCAATACACAGTTCATGACTCCAGCAGATGTTCACGCTTTACAGACTTATTGGAAACTTAAGGTCTTACTTTTTCTGTCCTTCCTGTGTTACATGGAAAACAGAGTCTAAACAGAGAAACCACTGAATTATTAGCAGCAAGTATTAACCCATCCGGCACAATCCACTATACAAATCAACAAAAAATAAACTCTGCCCGTCGGTTTTATTTCTGCAAATCCATAGCTATTCTGAAACAGGCAGGCTTGATCTCTTGACAAATGGCAGAAAAGCTAGTTTGAGCAAAGGACTCTGTCAGGGCTGTTTGCTACTCATCCATCACCGCTACCCCTTCCAGTTAATACTTGGTGAAAATAATGCTGCTCACAAAACACGAATCTACAGCACATAGGATGAAGGGTCACATATTTTAAGGAGGCAGAGGCAAACCCTGACTCTGAAGAAGCATTCGTTAACTCCCCCTGTCCCTCACGTCCTCGTCTCTGCCTCTACTCCATCTCCTCATGCTCCTTATGCCACCCATCTCCACATGACCATGAACTTGCCCACACCACAGGACTAATCCAAGTCAACACTAATCCTTCTCATACAAAGGGGAACTTTTGCATGTGTGTATGCTTGTACAAGAGAGGAAGGCAGTACAAATTGAAAACTAACTGCCTAAAAAAGACCTTTAAAAAACAACCCAAACCAAAACACCACACAACCAGTTTAAACTACCTGGAAAATGAAGGTCTAATTCTGATTCAGACTCTTTACCTTCACTGCATTAGCTGAAATACAGAAGTTAAAACCTGGTTTGACAAAAGGCATCTTTAGTCACGCAAGAATGCAATCTCACTGTGCAGCTGTGAGGGCTTGCAGGATATATGGCTCCCGGGCAAACTCCTCCTCACCCTGACAATCAATTCCTGGACTTCAAATGCTGGAGTGCTGACTACAGAAAACCACCTGGGTTTTGCAGATATGCCGGAGACTGGCTGAAGAAACTGGGGCCAGATACCAGCTAGGGATTCTCAGGTCCTCCCAGTAAGGAAGAGGTTGAGAAGGAGAAGTGAACAGATGAGCCTTTACAGACCAGATTGATTCTGCAGGAAGCCTGGGCCTAGTTTCATCAGAAATCAAACGTTTACTCAACCTGGAATAATATAAATGAAACGCTTCAGACTCTTTAGTCAAAAAATATCCAACAATCTCAAGACCATAATACATTATGGTGAAATAAAACCTATTTGCTGTTGAGGATTTGGGTTTCATCTCTCCTGACTGCATTTACAATACTTAAGTCCTTAAACATGATAAAATAAAGATAAAATCTTGCTATTCTAATTTTCCGGTGCAGCTGGTCTCACGCTGTTGTAACCACCTAAACAAGGTGCTATGGTGAAAAAGAATCTGCCAGAGTGTGCAAACCCTAAAGCAACTAGTACCGAGGTGGTCTCCACTGCATTTGAAAACCCTTTTTCAGATGAAGAATTTTGACAAGGACAGTTCCCAAACTGCAAACAGTAAGATGAATACAACTGTTACTGCAAGATAATGATTAAAACTTCAGTCAACTATGGATTCCACATAAAACACAAGCTAAAATAAGGTACTGTAAGTTTATTCTAGTAACACTATTGATCAAAAATAGCTGGGACACTCTTTCCATAAGAGCTTGTAGAAACAACCCAATGTCATCCAACAGTTCAGAAACATCACTGGTTTTAATTTTTCCAGACAGTGTTTCTAACAAACAGCTATATAATCAGTAACTATGCCAGTAGGGTTTACATCGTGACTTGACTGCTAATGTACCTGATCGCTATCTTATCTTAGTTAAAATCCAGGTTTAATAAGAAGGGAAAAGTGCTGTTTATGCTAATGCTTGAGAATGTTCTAAAGAAACACGTTATTGTTAAAATAGCTTTAACTCTTAATGGTTCCCAAATGCAAAGCCCGATTCAGAAATACTTATTAAAGGCAGCAATCTGTTCTCCTTGAGTTTTGATGCATGAAGGTATGAGAAAAGAAGAAATATTCAGGAAAGGAAGAAAATGGATAGGAAGGAGAAGTGTGAGCAAAAAGCCTCTGTTTTCTTACCTTATTCCAAAGGTACTGAAAAATAATTTGCAAGTAAACTGTCATCCTTCTTTCTATATGATTTTAAACGTTCACAATTACAGTATATTAGCTACCTTTTTATTAAGTCATATATACCTAGATATGCATTTGGGGTATAGGGAGGGGAGAAAGAAAGGACTTATTAGCATTACTTGCTAGACAAAAATGAGTCTGGCAGCTAACCTTAAAATAGTTGGACTGTAAGAGAAACTAAGAGGAAAAAAAAATACATGACTCTGGCTGTTGTAGTTCAACTGCTTCATTTTAGTTATAATTAATTTCCAGCAACAAAAGAAGATACAAAGGGCTACATATGTATTCTTTAATGTACACGAGTATAATTAATATAATGTCAGTTTTAAATTTACTGTTATAATCTATTAAAGAATAAATAATTTTACAGCTTTCTAACGTGTAGCTCTTAAGCTCTAAATCACTGACCATAACTAATAAGCAGTGTAATAGCATGAGTATCTGAAGTAAAACCACAGACTGCAATTTTGTTGATTGTAAATCATCATCATTTTTAATGCAAAAGCAACAGCAAATCTCTGTAATTACTGGGTGCATTTTGAATCACTTTTATGATTACTGCTCTATACCCATTAAAAATCCAAAACACTGAACTGCACAGGGTATAAAACTAGAATTATGATACACTACAAGCTATAATTGAAATCCATAAATTTCCTTACTAGTGTTCAAGATTATTTTGTTGCCAAGAATTGCAGCCCTGCAGAATTAACTTTAAAAACATTTACTTGATCTAAAAGAGTGGTAGTGGCAAGGAGAGTAGTAGTTGCTTTGGAGTATTTAAAAAAAATAAAAATGTTGAGGATCAGATTTGGCACTCCTGCTTGTTTGTATAATACATTTGGCCATCAAGATCACAAAATTTAAAAAAAAATCTGCTCTAACTGTATAAATAAAACCTGAAAAGGCCAGCAGTAGTATACACATAGCTTGGACCTGCAATTACAAACTTCAAGACACAGCTTATAACACCTGGTATGACTTACTACCTACAGCACTGCCTAAGAACATTCCACAAACTAGTAAAAAACTGTATATGATTTTTTTTATTATTATTTTTAAGTGCCCACACACTACCTGGGCAATCTATCGCATTTCTTTAGTAATATAAAGAAAATTGGCTTCTCGAAATTTATGGGTTTTAGAAGGGGTGGAAAGGAAATCAGAAAAATTAAATACTTCTTAACAGGAAAAGGTTTTAATGTTTTTAGAAACATGAAAGTGTATGCTAGACATCTCAGAATACTAGAATAAAAAAAATTATCTGGAATAAGCCTACATTAAAAAAAAAGAGATAATACAAGCTTAGACAGGTACAGGAAAGGTATGTCAGGTTGTTCATGAATTTGGACAGCCCAGTTTACAAGGAGGGACTGGAAGAGCTTTCCTTGTTTGAGCTATCAGAATGAAGACACTGGAGAGATACGACTGCTCTCATTCTGCTGGTGAATCTGGGGTGTTCCTTGAATGGGAACTACTGTATGGGTGCAACTAATCTCTACATGCAAGGAGATGTACCCATGTTGGAGAATTTGCACAGGTGGAGGGGCAATGTGTTGTTCTTTTCCTGTTTTCACTGTACCCTACTTAAACTAAGAGTCATCACTAATTAAAAAGAAGAAAAAAAAAGTAATAACAAGTCACTAATACACATGGATTGGAAATTAGAAGACAGTTCCTATTTAAAAAACAGAAAGGGGAAAAAATCCCCAACAGTACTGAGGATCTTGAAGTGCTTCTATTAGGATGAATGATAGGATAAACTAGTTTCCTAAATCAGAAAGATTCTTCCACGCATACATACTGATGTCATTGTCTGGTCACCAAAGTTTATTTTAGTATAGATAAAAACTGTTGTTCATTCTGGTGGGATTTTCTTCAATTAAAGAGACTTAAAAAAAACCAAACAAACCCCACATCCACAACAAACAGTAAGAGACAATTTGTAGGTCCATCCCACAGAACCTCCAGGGACAGAATTTGAACAGAACAAGGTAAAAAGTATACTTTGTCCTCCATCCCCCCCACAACTTTAATATTAAATTTCTACATGACCAGATTATAACATTCTATTATGACCCATAGTCATGGTCGAAGAAGCATTCCTTAATCTAAATGTCCCTTTTCACTGATTTATAACTTCCCCTAAATTATTTCCTAATTTTCTCAAAGCTCCAGGCTAAGAGCAACCATGCAAAATATTTCCCCTAAAAGCAATATATTGAACTGCTTGTTTTCAAGAACACTGTGTGCTGAAAGTGGGTAACATCAGCTTTATTTAAGAATGTTTTCAGTTATTTAAAAATAAACTGTTGAAGAAGCCAAACTTTATATAAGTATATGTAGATGAATGTGTGGTTCAGTAATTAAGTATAATGTCCAGTATGCTGTAGCTTGCCCCTTTCACATTAAGATCAGCATTTGTGAATCAAAACATATTCAGTCCATTAGAATGATAATGCAGACTACACTTCAAGACACTAAATGGGTTCTCACTGCATTAACAGGAAGATCTGCTTATTATACTAGCAGGGAGTAAGGTATACAGCACTACAGAGGGAGCAGACGTGGGGATACAGATGCTGCTTTTCCTTATTTTCCCCTTCCACTGCTAAGGCTTAAGGAAATGCAAGAATCGCTTGGCTCTGGTTTTCTCTTGCCTGGACATTTAAACTCTCAGGGCTTTTCCATGAACTTGATTCCTTTCAGCAGCACTTCCCTCCCCACAGTTACATTACAAAAGCTGTGTTTCAGGATGCTGTGCATAAGACTGAGCGCTTGGTTTAGGGTCAGGAAAGAATTTCTTCCTTAGCCCAAATGCTTAAGGTGTGATAGTCAACTGCTCTTGCTTCTGCCTTTTGCAACATCACAGCAGGTAGATCCTCACAAGGTACGGCCATCATGCAGTGCAATTAGTAGAGAAAGAGCCCTTATTCGGAGATAATGGTATCAGAGATTTCATTACTGGACCACTGTTGACAGAAGAAGAGATTTACAATAATCCCGCTGTGACTCTCCCACGTAAAAGATGGGTTAGGTGGGTTTAAAAAGTGATGAAGATCCTAGAGATTAGGAGCACGAATGATGAATTCCTGGCAAAACAACAGTGAGATGCACAATGCAGAAAGAAAGCAGAAGGCACCTTTTCTCTGTGCAGAATGAAAGGACATTCTGGTGTGCCTTGTAAGTCTGTTCCTGTGTCAACCGTTCAATTGCTCATACTTGTACAGCAGGCTACTTTGCGGCCTTTGTCCCTGGCATGTTGTGTAAACTAGAGCAAACTAATCAACTGGTTTATGTTTGTGTTTGGTTTTTAGTCCACCCTCTCTAAACAAACAACCCTCCCCCCCCCCAAAAAAAAAAACCAACAACAAAACCAACCCACAAAAACTGAAGGATACCTCTCTGACCACTGCCAGACCTACAAGAAGTCTGTGAAACTTTGAGGTCTTGATGCAAGAGGAAAAATGTAGAATAGCAGAGACTCCTTGGGAAGAGCCAGTCGAACGGGTTATCTAGAGAGAGAGAGAGAGAGAGGGAGACATCCTTGCAAGTATAGAGTAAAATCCCAGAGGCCTGAGATTAAAACCCATGTTAGTCCTACCCCTAGTGACCCTGAATCAGGTCACTATGTCTGCAGGGAGATGCAGAACACATTTATTTTTACGACATGCCCAGTAGGAAAAGTGTTTCCTACAGTTTATACTTTTGAATCAGACTAACATAGAATAAAGATATGTCTGAGGGTTGAGAAATTTAATCATGATTCTTGCGTGACCCAGGCACATTATTGCTTTCTTCAGCTACATCCTGAACGACAGAATGGATGCCACACAGCATTCAATATACACCAGGCCAGGTCCTTGGCAGTGGCCAAAACATATACAGCGCTCCCAAGTAGATGATTTAGAGGAGCTTCTCAAGGCCTTCCTTTGCAGATCCTGCTGTTGCCCATACGCATGCTGTAGCGCCTATGGGTGAACTCCTCAGGCACCAAGTGCTAACGTGCAGCACAGAGTTATCCTCAGTCCCCTCTACCCACTAGAGAACTAGCAGGAGCTGAAATGCAGAGGACGGAGAGGTGTCTGTGCCCGACAGACATCGCGTATGTAGGGGGAAACAGTTCCACATAGGAATTCACCTACTAGGTTAGGTTTATCATCACAACTAGATGGCAGGGGAAACTGGAGGAGATGGCCTACTGTGTACCAAGACAGCACGCTACCCTCTCCCAAACCTGGTGGTGTAACAGTGACCAAGAGCAGTTACTTTTTGGGTAAGGGAAGATAACAGAAGAATGAAACAAACCTGTATTTGTTGGAACAAGACTATTACGCTGTATAGGGAAAACTATTGATCCTCCCAAATGCTTTTGTTCCATGAATCAAAATTGACAAGATGTTTAACAGTCAACATAGACTTTTCAAGAACTAATGTCAAATCAGCCTAATCTCTTTGTATACCAGACAACAAGCCTCCCAGCATATAGGAAGTAACTAGATGCCAAAAATCTTGACTTCATTACAACTTTTGATACTGTTTCACAAGACATTTGTATTAGCAAACCAGGAAAGCACAGCCTAAATGAAAATAACAAATCAGTATAACATATGAGGAAAACCATATTTCAAACTAACTATGCCAAAATTTGAAGAGGTATCAAGAGAAGTTTTTCAGGGGGCTGTCCTCAGCAATAATCTTTTAGTACTGACCTGGATGGCAAAACAAAGGATGTTCTTTTATATCAGCAGGTGGCATTCAACTGGTTGGAGCATTCATGAACAGAAGGCCAGGCTTAGATTTCAATGGGGCCTTAAACTGGAGGGAGAGCCTGGTAAATACAGGGATGTTATTCATCAAGGACAACAGCAAGAAAGCGCACCTGACTATGAATCATTATGTACACCAACAGTGGGAAACACATGGCTCGCTCTGCTACCTAAAGGTCTTGGGGCCTCCTGTACATCCAAGGAATGAGTCAACAATATCATAAAGTTACAAAAAGGGTAACAGTCATATGGATGTAAACGAACCAAATTATAAACTGCAAAGGCAAAGTAACATGTTCTGCCCAACACCAGTAAGGCCCCCCAGGGATACAGTGTCCAGACCCCTGCAGACCAGCGAGGGAGAGAGTATAGAAGAGATCAACTTCAAAGAATGAGAATTAGTCTAGAAAGTATAATTTCAAAGGAGGATTAATGAACCATATTCTTTATTTTAGCAGAGACATTTAGGTAGGACTTTGTAGTACCCTCAGGTAGCTAAAGCTTGCCACCAGAGGAAAAGAAAAAAACCCTCTGTTCTCTGTGCCCTTAGCTAACATGGCAAGAAGTAACAAGCTAAAATTGTTGCATGGAACATTTAGGTAAGATACTAGGAAAAAAATTCTAATGGCAAAGACAGCTTAACATTGTAAAAAGATTAATAACCAAAATTAAGATTGCCAGAAATGCAACCTCTGTAAAGTTAGACAACTCCTTGTCAATCAGTAGTTTCAAAATCCAGCTCACACTTGAGGAAAACCCTTGCCACTGTCACCTCTATTCAGAGGTATTGGACAAGTATTTCAATCAGAAAAATTACTAAGGCTTGGTACTACCAATTAACCAAACAGCACAAGGATATTTAACTCCCAGTGTGGATCTGATGTCGTGTAAACGCAATTATTTTTTCAACTTTGGCAATATCCATTTAGTCAAACCTGAAATATATTGAAGGTGAACACATGGAAAACTGCAGCACCAGTTTCACTGCTTTTTACACTAGAGATACGCAGTTGGTTCAGTTCCAGGCAGCACTACCACTTATTTGAACAGTGGAAAAGAAGCTTGCATAAAACTGCAGGACTCTTTTTCTAAACATAATCTTCAGCTGTAAGCTGTCTAAGCAACATCCAGAGCTGTGATTTAAACATGAACCTATGAAAAAAAAAAAATTGTTTTTATCTTCCAACTTTTTCTTGTATTTAAAAGATACTGACAGTATTTGGAAACCCAAGATTTAAGTATTCTTTATACACAGTTTGGGGAACATAGAAAGAAAACTCCCTTAAGTGTTATTTGCCTAACCTTTTATGCCTTTTTTTTCAATTCCAGGCTAACAAAGTGGTCTATGTGGGCACAAGCAATGGGTTTGCAGGTTCTAAAAACCTATGTGCTTATCAGGAAAGGGAGCAGAAACCAGATATTCTGAAGTAGAGGAGCATATGGGCAAACAGCCAGCAAGTCCTCTGAACACATCATTTAAAAAAAAAAAAAAAAAAGAACAGGAAATTAGTTACAATATCTGCCAAATTTCCACCTTTAGGATTGACCAAACATGCAAATAAGCCAGTCTACCCATCTCCAAACAAATCCCACCACCTCACCAAAGTCTCCTCCTTAGAGTATATAGCTCCAAAACTATGTGATACAAACTCAGTCTAAAAACCTTTTCCTCAACCTGGCTGCTCTTGACATTTCTTTACTATAGCTCATATCTTCTTTCCAAGTCTAGTTCCTCCCATGATGTTTAAGCTCAGTAAGGCACCAATAATTAACATATAGGATTACTCTTCTTAAATGGGCTAAGTATCCTTCTGAAAGGGCTATCCAGCATTAGAAAATAATTATAGCACAATTATCAACCTTTTCCATTTCTTGCCTTCTAAATATTTTTCATGTACCAAACAGCATCTCTTTCTTACTGATCACATTTTCTATTCCCTTACTGCTAGCTTGAAAAATGGAAAACCATCCAGAATTTCATCATACTGTTTGACAGGCTAGGGCTTACTTAAAAAGTTCCTGAACTTGAATAAGAAAAGGGAGTGGGAGGGTGAGAAGGCGGCAAGAAAGACAAAACTAAGGGAGAAAAGAGGTACAGATAAATTTAATTGTATGTGGACGGCAACATTAAGCAGGGGGGCAGCATCCACAATCTCAGCAGCTTGTTCCAAAGAGAAAAGACTTGTACCAGTTCATTAAAATAGCAGCTAATAAAAATATGTTTAAAAAGTCATTTAGATCAAGGCAAGGTTTCAAGCAGGAACCATAATGATTACATGTTTTAATTTAATACTTTGAAAGCAGAATTGTAGGTCCTCTGCAAACACGTTGGTCAGTTCCCCACAAAATCAATAGCAAAAGTTCCACTGACTTTCATGATAGGGAGTAACAGGGTCAGAGCCTACACACCTGCCAGAATCTATTGTAAACATGCTTTTACTTTTGAAAATCCTGCTATAGAAAAGGCAACTGATAACATTTGCTGCTTAAACTGCCGAAGTTTCCTCTTACATCAAAGAGCCATTTACTCACCAACGTACACGTTTCGGTTACATATTCTGCACGTCTCCCTTTCAAGCAGCTAGCAAACAGACTGCAGGAAAGTACGTGAAAGGCAAAAATTCAGTGCTGCAGTCAGTTTAGAGCACATTAAAAATTCCTTAAAACTAAAACCTAAATATTCATGCACGCCCCTAAAACCATGTAATAGAAAAACCATAAACATTACACTGTTAGCATATTATTCCTTGTTTGTGTGATATACATAATCACTAACAGTTCATTACTATTCAGGTAATTATCTGGAAGAGGCTACAGAAGTTTAGCGGGTCTTTTTGTAAATTCAACACTTTGCAAGCCAAACCGGCACTAAAATAAAAGCAATACCACTTAGAATGCATTTTTGTTTCCTCTTTTGTCAGCAGGAACCAGAGAAGTAAAACAATATATCAGCAAATATCAGGCGGGGAGGCGAGCAAGCCTGCACTACTAAAGAGCCAAGATAAGTTCTGGGAGGGACTGCCCAAAGAAGCGTTAGTGAAAACACCTGAATCTTTCTGGAATTCATTCTTAAGACATCACCTCTAAAAGTTCATAACAAAATTTAAATACTGTGTTTTATTTGAAGGAAAAACAATTCTTCTACTACTTCAGTTAAAAATAGCAGATCTTGAAAATTTAAAATTAGACAGTTAGGAACTGAAAACTATCAAGTACATGAAGTTTATATTCGTACTGCACAAATTATCAGGGTAAGTTACAAAAAAAAAAGGAAGCATATGAAGTTAGTGCATTAATTAAAAGGAGAACATTGTTTTTGTCCAATTGCATAGCAAATTCAAATTAGAGAAATGCATTTTTCCATGGTAAATATAACAAGAGAAGTAAGGAAAAAAAAAAAAAGGAAAATAAGCTTTTTAACTTCTTTCGCTACCTTGGTCTTGAGTTTAATTCATATTCATCGTAAGTATGATGCTATTTCTTATTAAAAAGATGATGCTCATTTCCTTATCCATGTAGGAAGAATTGTGTTCAGCACAAAGGAATTCCCAAATCCAGATCAATACTATTAACTATTACATCAATTTAAGCCACTGTAAGATCTATAAAACAAATTCTATAAAAACAATTAGTTCTCCTGGACAAATCTGTGGTCCTTTCAAAACCAAAAGCATCATTTACACACACAGAGGAGAGATATACTGCAATGGCTATTTCCTGTTAGACACCATAGAAATGGATTTAATGAATCCAGTGGCTGCATAAGCAGTTCTTTTTAACATACTCAGGTTCAGAACACAAATTCTCTTTGAAGTAAGTTTCCAGCTCTAGGATGAAGTAATCCCTTAATTCTCTACAACTTCCTATATAGATGAATTAAAGGCTCATATGAAAATCACCCAAATTTGTAAGTGATGCTTTATAAAACACACAGCACCCACACTATCACATACTTGATGCACTATCAGTACAAACCAACTTCAACAAGAGATTCAGACTACCTCTAATTATGATAATTTCTGCTTTCATTGATGTGCATAAAACTTACCTACGACAAGTCGTATTGCAGATTATCACAACTCCATTAGAAAAATATCCCAAAGGGGTTCAATCCTATGCAGTGCTACTCATACTTATAGAATTAAATGAGCACTGAGGCGGCTAGCCTGGGAGCACTCAGGAGCAAGCCTGGCTCAGCTGATTTCCATTGCTACCTGATAGCAACTGAGTTAGTTTCCTTCCTTTCCCTATGCAGCATGTGCATGCCTTTCTATCAAAAATAATAAAATCTTTTTCCTAGGGGATAATAGCATCAGGACCCAAAGAACTACTGAAAGGAGAATGTTTCAACACTGCTTCAAACACTGAGTTTCTAGACCACAAAGCTGGGAAATAAAGTCAAATTTTTAGAAGAATTTTGCCATAACCTTTATTGTGGTTAGTAATCTTACTGCTTAAAGAGATACAAAATAAGTGACTTTGGGGGTTTTGTTTGGTTTTGACATTATTGGAAATGACACACACATATTTTATTATTTCTAGTCACTGGCTGCATGAAGTATGTCCTTACTGTATATATTTTTTAGACCTGGACAGAAACCAGCTAGTGGTATTCCTGTCAAACTTCCTCTTGCTCCATCTTACTCCACAAGCTACAGAGCATTATTTTTACCACTGTGTAAATACCAAGTGTATGTGAAAATCCTTCCCCTGATATAGTCTCTTGGCAAAATCTTCTTTAGAAGTTATCATAGCAACAGTCCAATGACTTTTCTTCGCATGAAAGTAACGAAGCAGGTGAAACCAAAATTACTCTTTTCTTCCAGATCTCTTGGTAAAGTTTCAGTCCCATTTCCTTATTTTCTGTTTTTCCCCTTTTTTGAATGTTAACACCTCAGCCTTTCCACAGTTCTCTTTATTAATCCTTGAGTTTCTTCAGGATAGAGCTTTAAAATGGTATTTCCTTGTGATGCTTAGTCTGATATGAGAGAGAATGTAGACTCAGAGGCTGAAACCCTCACTCATTCTTATCTTTAGGTTGAAATTTTTAGCCTAGGAACTAACACATGAAGATCTGTAACAGACGTTCTCAAGGGCAAATGTGATTCTTGATGATCCTTTGTTCTGGTACTTCTCATTCCCTAGCTATGGAAAAACCTCTGCGAAACTAATAGCTGGATATCTAGAGGGAAACCTTAACTATGAGGTATACAAAAGATCAGAGATGCATTTGTACAATAATTCTCAATGCAGTACAACACAAACAGTTATTAGTAGAGCAGGTTTAAGTAAAAGTTGAAGAAAAACATTTTGGCAACCACTAAACAATCGGACAAGAATTCAGAAATGCTGCAATTAGAAGCAATTGTCATGAACACATGGTAAGCACTAAAAAACCATGCCAAAAAAATCTTTCAACACTTTTGCATTGAACTCATAACTGTTGATGAGGTTACAACTTACTGTTTTAACAATACATTCAGTCTTGCTTCAAAAAGACCACGTCAGTCCCATACATATGTTCAAAAGCTATAGTACATCCTCCTTTTCCTAGATGGATCCCTTCTTTCTGCCACAGAACTGGGGCTGGAGGGATTTTGTATAACTGCAGCTTGTGGCAGTTTTAAGATTAAAATTTTGAAGGTCGAAGTCTAGAGCTTTGGCTCTATGAGACAACGACCTGGGCTCAGCCACATGTGTTGGTCAACGGGAAGGCAGCTGGGGCACTGAGCACAGAGACAGAAGTGATGGCCCCGCTCTCCCAAGTGGGAGAGAAAGCCTCTCTTCTCATCAGAGCATGGGGGAGGAGAGAGAAGGGTCCAGGTTACAGCCTGGGACTCTGGGGCAGCAGGAGAGGGAGATGGAATGAAACTCATGCAGAGCTTGGGATGGAACAGGATAGGATGGGATCAAGTGAGAAAGACACCGCATTGTCTCAAGCTGTACAAAAAGGTATTACTGCACCAATTCCATCTTTCCACCCAAACAGATCCTGGTTAACACTCCTCAGCTTCCTGGAGTGAATGTAGATTGGGGGAGAAAAAGGTCAGGGAGACTTAAGGCAAAAGATGTACATTCTTGGGTGGGAAAGAGATTGCTCTTAGGGAAGAAGATAGTGTGCCTTGAGGTACTCTTAGGGGAAATGATTTAGGAGAACTCAGGGAATGGGTAGCTCTGGGGCACAGAGAAGGCAGGGACAGCAGGGCTGGGGGATGTGGACCCCAAGGGACAGAAGCTTGCTAGTGCAGAAGAGTCGCTCCCAGCAAACATCTCTATCCACAAATCAAGGGCTTTGATGTAGAACTCCTAGTTCTGGTTTTTGAGGTGTTTGGGCTTGGTTTTGGGTTTTTTTTTGTTTTTCCCTCTATGGAATATTGACTTATCAAGTTTTTGGTTTATACTGGCTTGTGGCCTTTTCACAGCATGAATAGCCTAGCTCCAGCTCTCAGCCCCTGAAGTTCTCAATCCCTTTTTCTGCTAATAAAAATATTTCCTTCCATGCATGTGACAGCATGTCCAAGTGGCCTCTTAACTAACTCTGGGAAAAAAACAGTACAAGCTTTTCTTAGTCCCTGACTGAAAGGCAAGGGTTTTTTCCAGCTTTTTAACTCTTTTCTTAACCACGCCAGATTTACCATGTGGTTTCCGAGGCACCAACATCAGAACCAGACAATTTCCCCATAAAGTTCTGACTGACATCATACGCAGTGGTAACACCACATCCCTGCTTCAGGGTGTGGATACTCAAAACCAATGTAATTCTTCTTGGGAAAAAAGAACTTGTGGAAGATGTACATTAGTACTTGGCTGTAAGTTGTATTTGATATATATTATTGCCATTTCTCCCTGATTTTAAGTTACTGAGAGGACAGCTGTAAACAACTATTTGTACTTGATTCCAACCAATATACATTAGTTGAGATTTCAGAGAATAATTTCCAAACATTTATTCTAGCACAAACCTGTAATATCTCTGTTCAGAACTCTGCCTTGCTGCTGTTCAAGCTGATAATGGTGATATTTAAAGCTCTGAAAAGTTCTGATTTTTTTTTTTTTGCATGCTACTGCTGTATTTATCGTTGCCATCTCATGTCATCTTGTTCTTACCCAGCACAACAATTACAGTCGCTAAGAGTGTGCTTGTTAGCTGATTTAAATTTGAACATTTCGTGCCAAACCCAACATCAAATGAAATCACTGGCAAAACCCCCACTGACTTCACTGGGAATGAGACCAACTGGAGGAGCAAGGCTCCCGTGAGAGGCATGCATCACTGTCATTCACATCCTGCTGAGTTTGTGAGAACCGGGACTAGATACTATTTGAAGGCCCTTCTACTTGTGTTTCTTGTGACACACCACTTCTCCTTTGTTTTGCATTAAGCAAAGTTTTTTACTATCTGCAAGTAACAAACCAAAGAGGCTGGATGAGTCACTGGTGATGGTTTTGGGCCAGCCCAGCTCGCAGACTGCCAGTGTCAGGGAAGGTTCACCCCATTCTCCCCTTCCTGCTGCACAGCTGGTCTCAAAATAACGTGGCAGTGCTAAACATAGCGCTGCCGTGCTCTTTTAACAAACGACGATGCCTGCAGTGTGTACGAGTCACCACATTTGTCAAGATAAGCACATCAATATGAGATGTCATATTAGCCTAGACAAAGAGATTGAACCAGATAGCTTTGTCAAACACCAAGCAAAGGGGCTCATTCAAACTGACAAAGCAAGAAATTTAAACGTTGAACCTACCAATCTAGTCTTAACTCATTCCATCCTCTCCTGCTTTGGAAGAGTCTCAAACCGGTAAGTGAGCTCCTGTAAGTGGTATAATAAATTCATTCCTAATCCACAGTAACAATATTCCTGTCATTTCAAACCCCTCTGCTGTACTTTTCAAAAGTTCTGCACTAGCTGTTAGTATGTTTCCGATTATACATATGGATCTATATATCTTAGCGGTTAGGGACTTTTCATAATGACATATGCACACAGGGTATAACTAACAAGCAAAATTAACAGGCATAACTAATTGCCATATAGCCAAGTTACTGGTTATTCCTTGATCGCTTTTCTGTTACATGTAAGGAACTTCACTCTTAGTCTTAAGGCAATGGACAAAGACACTGCAGTAGTGGGTCCCAGTGCTTCATCTGTCTAAAATTTTTATGAATTTAGGCAAATTGTTCAATTTCATATCTGAAATCAGGGACAGAGCTGTCCTGTATATTATGGTGCATGTGAGATTATGATATTGGTCATAAAACTAGGAACATGGTTCACAAGATGACTTCATTGGTGAGAAATTATCTTGGTTTCTTTGGTATTCCTCACACGTGGTTGTGTGCATGGGCTTCATCATCCTACATAGGGTGGAGACAGAAGCTCTGGGGGTGGGGGTATCACAGAAATATTTTCCTTAAAATGTATTTTCTCCTCAGAAAGACATGTGATCACCAAACTTATTTAAACCAAGACAGGTTTATCGGTGTATGGGAGTGAAACTGGTAGTTAAGACTTTTGCTGCACCACTGGCAATGTCTCTGAGGATGTGCAGCATGCACGCAAAATCCCAGATTATGCGAGAAAATTCAGTTCAGCTTTGTGCCACAGAGGTCTGACTGATTCATGTCCTTTGGGGGAAGAACAAGCCTTCGGGGAACTACAAGCAGGTAGGTATTTCTCTTTGGCGAGGGACCTGTAAGCTCAGCTTTTCTTTGAAACTTAGAGCCGTTTGGCGGAGGAAGGAAGGGTCCCCCTCACAGGGCAGCAGCTGCTGCTCGCAGTGGCAGGCTGCTCGGCCCCGCACAGTTCCTCAGAGCTGGGACCCACACCTTCCCCTTCTTCTCTGCCAGCCCCCACCATGACCAGAGCTGAGAAAACACACTGGGAAACTGAGTGGGATCGTAGGAAGGGAGCGAGAAGCCTGTGGAGTTCCTTTCCTCTCACAGGAGTCCACCTTTAACATACCCTAATGGGATCTTCCTCCCCTCAAACCTGAGAGATAATGAAACTCAGGAAGATTTACATTCAACATTTCCAGAGGAGATTGAATACACTTTAAAATATTCAGGAACAATTCAAATGCAAATATGGTACAGTACTGTATTATTCATATTCTGCAACATTGAGGCAAACCTCAATGGTCTGACTGGAAGACGATCTCTTCTGGTTTGTTTTCTCTCAGTTTAATAAACCGGGACTTTGAAACAACTGCCTGATTTCTGAGTTGCTATATGTTCTTTAAAAGAAAACAAGTTATGAAGTCAAAGGCAAATTCAGTGGTTTCTTATATAAAATACCTTTTCACTTCCTGAACATTGCCTGTAGCTTTGCTAATTTATTGCCATGAAAATATTGTTACTACTTAATGCACTAGTACTTTTGTCAATAGGCAGCTTTCCCCAAGGCATATTTGAGAACGCTCTGCTAATCAGAGTTGATGCAGTTATTCCAAAGCACACAGGTCTTTAGAAAAAGGTTCATGTTTAATTCTAGTATGGGTGAGTGTTGCCATTTCTTCAAAGCACAATAATTTTAATTCACTGAATTCACTTCTGTAGATATCTAAAGCTCTGACTACATTATCCAGCCCCAGACTCAGCTTGAACCAGTGTATTTCAAAGCAGTATTGCTGGCATCTTTACCTCTTAATATTTAACTTGTGTGAAATATTCCTCATTTTGTAGTGGCAAGGATTAAACAAAGGTTTAATCAGAACCACAAATCTGTGCTCTATCATCAGCACAAGACTTAAAAAAAAATGTGGTTGGGTGTTTAAGCAGATACTCACTTGGATCTGACTTTCTACATCTGCTTGAACTCTTGAGATTATGACCTCAAATGCAGCTGAATTTTTAGTGGGATTTTTTTTTCCAGGCATGCTGATAATCATGAACAGCACAGTGACTGACAATGAGGTCACGTACACATACATATGTCACACTACAGTTTTATTCTCTCTAATACATACTGAAAACTACATGAGTATAACCTTACTGAGCTTAAGCACGTCGTCTTAATTGGTGTGGGAGCTTTTAATACATGTACGTTTTCTGTGATTTTTAATGTATTTGCAATTCTCTGCAGATGAAAAATTGAATAAAGTTCCTCAAGAAACAGGTCAGGCCATTTATTTCAATTAGAAATAGTAATGAAATTCCAGTAAACTATTAAATGTCACTTAATCTATATTCCAGATAAATAGAATACTTAATTTCTCTTGGCATGTTCCACAACAAGATACCCTACTTGTCTTTATATTGACAAAATAGGTGCTCCTCTGCTTTCCCTACCACAGTGACATTTAGTGACATTAGTCCTTGCTCAAACCCAGCATGGACATAATCCATTTTGCAACAAGCCCACCAAGGCAAGAAGTGTCTTCATATGGAGGTAAAGGCTCTACTCCCTCTGCTCCAGCAGGTTCAGGTCAGCGCTGCGCTTTCCTTCCTTCATCTTCACTGAAACCCAGGAGGGCTGCTCACTTTGGTTTGCTTCTGTCCCATCCCCCCAAACCTCTACATTGCAAAGAGTATTAGTACTATTCCTACACTGGGCATAGTTAATTTCCTAATTAAGGACAGAATTACAACCATCAAGGAGAATTTTTCAACAGCAGCTACATGTTTTGAGATGACACAGATGTTCCACTTGCCTCAGAGAGGTACCACGGGTCCTTGTTTGAAGGGCATTCAAACCCTTCAGCTCCGCGAGAAGTTTCTTAGATACATGAGACTTCTAAGGCTATCAGCCAGCAGCAGCAGGCGAGAAACTAAAACAGAAAGCTTTGAGTATTAAGGAGCATTACCAACATGAAACAAAATCTGACTTCTGCAGAGTTCTCCTCAGTTACAGTTATATTCCTTGGTTCATACCTGAAAAATACATAAGATGCAATTTGAGGAGGTGAGGCCTTGTTCTAATTCTCCATGGAAATAATCAAGATGGCTTGTGATAATTCTCCATGTCTGGTCGCCCACACACATGGCTTCAATTCAAAGTTTTCACATCTTTAAGAGATTTATATTAAGCTCTGCTAAGTAGTTGTTAGTCATTTCTGCTGACTGTAATCAAACCAAGTTAAACTAAAATTTACCATGCCAATACATTTCTATCCTTCCCACTCTGTTGTTTCACCCTTCATCTGAAAATACAGCAACAACACTGGAAGGAGAGCATAAGGATGCTTTTAACATCTCCACAGCCACATTCAATACTTATTTTTGATATTTTGACGTGTCTACGGCTCAGGCAGCTAGCAAAAGGCTATAAACAAGACAGAGGAGCAGCATTTCCAGTTCTTAGGGACGTTTTCAAATAAAAGTCCAAAATCATCTGAGAACCATGTAACTGAGCACATGAAGTATTCTTCAGGAAACAAGTAAAATGCATATACATATATGAATACATACACACACGCAAGCATGCTCCTCCATTCAGAGATCATACTTTCCATTCATAGATATTAAGAGGAAAAGATGATGCATTCTCCACGTAAGCTGTGGAGAGAAGGAGAAGGCTAGTCAGCAGCTCAGCAGCACCATGAATGCAAATAGATGTCAGATAGGTCACCGTCTAGTGCCCTGCTCCAGAATATCCGCGTGACCATCTGTAGATGGACATGTGATAAACATATAGAAAAAAACTTGACACACACCTCAAGCTGATTCTTTAATCCTGCGCACAGCAGAGAATGCATCCAGTTTCTTTTGACATGCGCAAGTCTGTACACTGCATATTCTATACAAAATGTACAATAATAATATCCACAGTTTTCTAAAGATTTTTTTTTTTAAAGAGACACTGTTATAATACAGCTCTTTCCCAAATGAAAGAACACAGTATTTCATTTTTCTTACTCTAAACAACATTCAATGAATAATGTACAGTGACGTGATCTTTTGCTATTCCCTTTAAGCCATTTTGGAGATGGATTGCTACAGTGGGTGGCATTCAGAGTAACACATGTTGAGCAACACACACTCAAATCTTGCCAGCTTTATGGTTTCTTACAACACGCTATGATGTGAAGTGATTCACACTGAGGAGATGGAGAAAGTTTTTCTATTACTGTAAAAAAAATATGTTATACATGTTTATTATCCAAAATAAATACATTAACACTATGGGCTGAAATAAAACTAGGAAAGTAAGCTTGGTTCCTCTTTCTGTTTCAAAATATTGCATTTAGATTTAAACCAATTAAAGCTGAGTGACACTTTTTGTGTAAGATGAGCTTGCCCTGACAGTTAATCCACACTACTGTCAAACCCATCAAATTAAAATAAGGTGAGCTAAAGAAGAAATCAATAGCAAAGATTTAACTTTCCTTGATGGCATATGCTGGCATCTTAGAAATTTTACAATTCCTGTGGAGGAGGTATAGAAGAGAGAAGGTAGAGGGTCCACTTGGTAAGATGGAATTGGTGCCTATGAACATACACAAGGTCAAAAGCAAGAAGTGAAATAGCTATGGAGGTGGGTAACGGGCTGCAGCCACACTGATAAGCCAGAACTCCCATGGAAGTTATTTTATGTAAGACATGTAATGGTAATTTCAGAAGGGTGTCAGCCCAATGATGTATCACATCGGGGGGGGGGGGGGGGGGGGGAGCTTTTCAA
>VXBL01000245.1:2768233-2782779 GCA_013400195.1 Aramus guarauna | reverse complement strand
GCTCCCCCGCGGGGGCACCGAGCCCCTTCGCGGCCGAAGGACGACCCTTTGGGAGAGACGGGGGGAGCGGGGCTGTCGGCGGGGGCGAGCGTCCCTCCGCGTCTCCGGGAAGCGGTGAGGAAAGGCGGGAGGCGCTGGCCCCGCTCTCCCACCCGNCCCCGCCCGGCCCGGCGGACGGCGGCGCGGGGAGGCCGGGGCTCACCCCTCCCCTTGCCGACCCCCCAGCGGGGTGAGGCGTGGACCCCGCTTCCATTTTAATTTAAAACAGTTTGAAACTTGGGGTTTTTTTACGAAAATCCCTCTCCGCCAGCAGACGCTTCAGGCCCGATGCATGGGGTGCTGAGGGAGGTCGGGGCATTTGGGGCTGGCCCTGCCTGTCGGGTCCCGTCCGAAGGAGATGGGGCAGGGATAGGGGCAGCCCTACTCGGGCTGGGGGGAGCTGGCGACCAGTGGTGGGGGCACCCACGCTGTCTCCCCACAGCACACCGCTGCTGGGAGCAGGGATGCCGGAGGAGGAACACACTCCCTTTTGTAATTTGTTGGGGTTTATTTGTAACAGGTTTCCTGAAGGACCTTTTTTAGCAGATAGGCCCACATATGTCCTCAGGACTTCATCGTTGTTCACCACAGGATTATGTAGCGTAGCAGCATTGTCACAAAAAGCATTATATTGCAAGGTGTTTTGGAAAGGTGAGATATTTACAAATGGTTAAAATGCAGTCTCTTGAGTATAAAGCCTAGAGATCAGAGATTCATGTGCTAAAAGGGGAGAAAGGGAGGAACAACATTTTATTCCTTTTAAAATTTCCTTCCATCTTACTTCTTTTTCTGTATCTTATTTTCCTTCCAGGCCACATCATATTTCAAACCCTCTTCTCAGGCCAGAGACAGAGATTGAAGCAGCAATTACCTTCTCTTCACAGACCTGGTGAAAGACTGACAGCGACAGAGAAATTAGCAAGGAGGTTCTGCGAACTGGAGCTGGAATTGATGGTGTGAGAGATAGGAAAAACTGACTGCCACAGCCCGTATTCATCAGGCTTATTGACAGTACATACAGAATTATATCATTTTTATGTGTGCGTTTTGGAAGGGCCTTGGAAGGCTTTTAGCGTATTGCAAATGTTGTGATTCAGATGTGCTTGGCAAACTGCAGGTCTCCCACCTGTAAGAGGGTGGGATCCTTAGCTTCTGATGGGATGTCAGGAGGAGAAGTGGTGCACCCCCATGGGAGCGTGGAGTTTGGCAGCAGGTTACAACATTGTGAAACTCTGCCCGGTTGTGTTTGGTATTGATTTTAGTTTCACAAAATGAGTTCACCTGGTAGTAAATACTGCAAAGTTTTACATGACTGTGAAATACAAAAATAAACAACAGTTAAAAATAAAATGTGATGTCTGCCTTTAAAAAAGACAATCAGAAGTCCAGGGAACAGAAGACCACTCCACCTCACCTCAGTCCCTGGGAAAACTTTGGGGCAAGTCTTTGTGAAGACTTAATGAAGTTTTGATGGGCAGTTAGAAGGGGTGTTCCTCGGGTGGATAGCGGGGCCAGCACTGTAAAACATCTTCACTGATGCTCTCAGTGACAAGGTGGAGTGCATCCTCAGCAAGTTCTCAGATGACACCAAATTTGGAGGGGTAGTCAATATGTTGGGGAGTTAATTTGAGAGTGAAAAAGGAGGAAGGTCACAGAGTGGCAGAGCAGAAAATGGAGGTATGTTTTGAGTGATAACAGCAAACTCAGTTTGAAAATCTCCTTTATGTGCTTTCTGTTAAGGGAAAAATTATTAAATGCAAAAAAAGTTAATTTCTGACACATTGAACCATGGTTTCAATCCAGTTAAGAAACCTAAGAGTATATTTGCTGATTGTAAGGCCCAACCTATCGAGCATATTGTGTTTATGGAACTATTAAAATCAATAGGGTAGTATCCCTCTGAACAGAATTTCTTACACTATTTGCAGATTAATTTCAGTGGCAGAATATAGACACTGCATATCACCTTAAATTTAGCTTATTACACTATTTATACTTGTGTTCTATACATGTACTAATTAAGGTGTTTATATGTTACGAGATGGGCGAAGCTTTCGCTGAATGCATAGGGTTTCCTGATGTACGCTGGAAATAGGTTGTGCCTAAAAAAAGACCTGGAGCACGGGTGATTTGTAAATGAAAGCAGCACAAGCAGACAACTCATATGGGTGAGAGAAAGCACATACAGGTGAGCCTGCCTTCCGTTCCAGGATAAACGGAATAACTATGATGAGTTAAAAAGTAAATATATTGGCGCCGCACATCTTGGCTTCCTTCATTTAGTACAATACCCTGCTCTCGTTGTGCAAAATCATCCTCTTTCTAGGATTACCTGAGCCCGTGCACAGGCTAGGGAGCAGTCTGTTGTCTCTGACCTTGCCAAGGGACCACGTAAGAAAGAATGAGCCTCCCGGAGGAAACCTGAGCTGCATTGTCCTAGAAAAGGCACACAGCATGTACTAAATAATATTTTCTCACCTGTTATAAACAGGTGAGAAAAGGATAGTTGTCCCTGCTTTCCATACTTTGTCATTCAGATAAAGACCACTGCTTTCCAAGCTTATCTGAGCTTAAGTTAATCAATTCACAGTATGAAATATATTTGAATTGTGTGGGCTGTTGCATATTTGACACAATGGGCTTAATTTCTGAAGTGCTCCATATGACTGGATTGTGTCCAACACTTCCAAACTCCGTCTTGACTTCCTTTTTCAAATTCAGCAGATAACAAAGGTGGGAAGATGTATTAGAAGTCGCACCAGCGATACAGGGTTGCTATGCTGCAGCCACAACATACATACACATGTATGGAGAGCAAGTACAGAAATGTTTGCCATGAAGTCGCTGGTAGTTTTTACAGTTTGGTAGTGGAGGGTGAGGACCAGATTTTTGCATTTAAGTGTAGCTTCCAGCAAAATGGATAAAAGTTATTTCGAACTTGTATTCAGAAGAACCAAGTCCAGGTGAGATGCATGGCAGAAAAAATACTATTTTTCCTGAGGAATTTTTTTCTGCTCTGTAAGCTTTGCAAGCCCACTATGAGGAAAACATGAGATTCCTGGCAGGTTTCACCATGACAGACTGTATCATTCATGTAATACAACATGAATGCAATTGATATTGCCAAAAAGGATATACAGCATAGCAATGACAGATTTGCTTAGCACATGTAAAGGATATTTTAACTGAATCATTGGTTTAGGTATCCTTTAAGGAGAGGGAACTCTACATTTATGCAGTGTACCAAGGAAAGGACCTGAACTTCTGTTCTGAAGGCTATTCATTAAAATATACGATCATCTATTGGATTACATTATCTGACAATAACATATGATAGATTTTGCAAAACTATGGTCACACATTTTCTATACCATGAGATGTTGTATATAGTTATTTTGCTTGGGATGAGATAAATAAAAATGTATCTGAACACTAATTTATGCCTAGATACAAAATATATTTGGGAATCCTTAAAGCTGTTTATTTTTTCTACCTCTATCAAGACTTACTCAATTTTTGACACATAAAGGAAGCAGTATGGGCCTTTGCTCTGGATACCTAAATACTTTTTAGTGTTTTGAACCATACACTGATATATTGATGGTTGAAAAAAAGCTAGACAAGAACATAAATACTTGAAAGAGTAATCACATAGTGGATGAATGTAAGGAAGACTCTGAAATGAATACAATTCTGTCAAGATACTTGTGAAGTTTTTCACCTAGGAAAGAAAGCAGGTTCACACACAGAGTGAGGGAGAACCACGCGATTATGGTGCAATGAATAATGTGCAATGAATGAATGCAAGCTAATATTTCTGTACTTTTCTAAAACAACAGAAGCAGATTCTCAAATACTTTTCTAGGCTTTCCACTAGGGCACAAGGTGAATAATTCACTAGAATGAATGGAACTACTCAGACATAATGGCAAATATTTGCAGAGCCAGGATATTAGTTCAGGTAAATAGAGCTTTTTATACTTCTCTGTAAAATGTTGCAATTATTTGACTGTACCTGGCATACATTGGCAAAGTATCCAGAGGAAAATAATGGTGATGGTGAGAGAAGGTTTGAAAATATCCTACATCTTATTTAAAGTGAAAATCCTAAACAATAAATAGCAACAAAACTCAGCATCTAAAGGAAGATTTTCTCATGTAAACTCTTCAGAGAAATAAGCTTATATATAAAGCTTAGAACTTCAGATACTGGTACACATCATGTCCACTGCCATGAGCTGTGCTAATTCTAATTAATAGTACTGGCTGTTAAGTATTCTGGAGATTGACTTTTCCTCATTAAAACATCAGATGACCTTTATCTTAAGTACTCTTTCATAGAAGATGAGGAAAATTTAGATTGGAAAGGACCCCTGGGGGTCACCCAGACCCAGACCCCACTCAGAGCAGGGCTAATTGCAAACTCCGGTCAGGTTGCAGATGGGCTTGCCCCGTTGACTTCTGAAAATCTCCAGGGACGGAGGTTCCTCAGCCTCTCTGGGTGGTCTCTTCCAGCACTGACCCACTCTCACCATAAAAAATTTCTTCCTCTTGTCTAGTCAAACCAGTTGTGACCTTTGTCTCATGTCCTTTTGCTGGGCACATCTAAAAAGGATTTGGCTCTGTCTTCTCTATAGCTTTCCCCATAGATAGTGAAAGAGTTTGCCTTGTCATCTCTAGACTAAACAAACCAAGTTCTCCTAGCCTCTCTTCATATTTTATCAGCAGACAAAAATGTGAAAAGGTGCCCTTTGTGAGGTATGAATGGTTATTTAAGCAAAAGCTCTATCATCGAAAAGAAAAAAGAAAAAAAAAGGAGACTAATGAGAACATTGCAATGAGGAATTTATATAGAATTTAAATGTAAAAATAGAATTGTTTACAAAAACAAATTTATCACTTAGTACTTTATACAAACAAAATTATGTTTTAATTTTAAAGGAAACTTTAAAATATACAAAAAACATTGCCCCCTTGCCCTAAATTTACTCACTATGTTTGTAATAATTTCATGCTCACTGGGACTATCTAACTGAGAATGTAAAAGGGTCAGGCTGAGGAAACATCCCTTTTTCTCTGTCATGAAGATAAAAGTATTTTGGATTTGAGAGTGCATTTGAAACAGAGCAGCTATTTTATTTACTGTAATGCTCCTTTCCCATAAACATTTACAGGCATTAATTTAAGATCTAATCGGTGATAACTGGAAGATCACTTTTGGAATGCAATAGAGAAGCAAATTGAACAGAAATGGGAATAAATATCAAAATCAAGGCTACTCCTTACCTCAGACCAAGTTCTGTAACCTGAATTCAGTCTAAAAATGTAGCCACTCTTTCCTCAGTGACAGAAGGGGAAGGTATAAGAGCTGAACTTCTTCCATGGAACAGCCAATTCTCTATTCACCTGTCAACCTCTAACATTTTTGGTTTGGCATGTCACTGTCAATGAGGAGCTAAAACTGACTCGCACAAGTACTCCCTTCTTAGCCTTTCATGGCAAAGACTATCCTGAAAGAAAACAAAATTATCCTAAAACAAAACAAAAATACACTTTAGCCCTAGAAATATACTGTGACTCCTATTTTACCAGGTGCTGACAGACACCTTTTTCATAAATAAATGGTTCCATATAACAATTCAGGGTGGGTTTGCCTTTACAAACTTACACCACTGACCAACTCTCATTACTATTGGATTTGAGCCAGAAGATAGTGCCGATACGGTGTGTATGCTGTTGAATTTTACCTGTACTCAAGACATTTTGCTTCACACTGAATGCTGTTTAAATGAACTATTTATGGCAGGTAGATATAAAAAGAAATTCTAAGCTATTACTAATAATAGTGTTCTTGCTACTACTTAAGTTGTCCCTAGAAATACCAGCTGAGTGTCAGTACAGTGAGTAGAAAACTAATGAATATTTACATCCTCACAATTTACAATCTAGCACTTCCAGATGATGCCGCCTTGGAATCATAATGAACAAAAAGCTGAAAGCTTTGCTTACTTTGACGTTTACTGTGAGCTTCTGTCTCCTTTTTTCTATGGACTTCCACATATTCTTCTCTACCAAGAAGAGCTTCTTCGTCAGACACATGCTCAAACCATGAAACAACAATCTTTATGCAGCTTTCAAGTTGTTGTTTGGGTTTTTTCCAGTGAGAAATTGAATTTAGAGCATACAGCTACTGCCTAATAAAATTGAACTCACTTACAGTCAGCATAATCATATGTCTTAAACAAATACATTGTGAAAATCTGCAAACATCAGGCACCAGGTTTCCAGGACACCAAAGCATTTTGTGGAGAATAAATATATATATACACATTAATAAAACGGGCAAAAGTGGATCCATCATTTTTAACTAACCTGTGCAGCTTGCCCTAAAAATCATGGAACTAACTGTAAATACCAGCTGAAAGTACTGTGGGATACATCATGTATGTCAGGGGACCGAGGGAATCCTTCAACCCTCCCAAAATTATCCTCTCCATTCCAAAAGGGTCTTCTGATGTCCTAGAAATGCAAGGTAGTACCTTGACCCCAGGGAAAATTAGGGAAAAACCCCTGCCATTCCGTTCAGAACTGCTGAGGCTTCTGTGCCCTCCCGGAGCAATGTCACCCATTCCTGCTACAGAGCTCTCAGGAAAGCTGCCCTAGGACAACCAGGTCCTAGTTTCTCCCATGTTTGTTTTTATTCT
This sequence comes from Aramus guarauna, assembly GCA_013400195.1. Lineage (NCBI taxonomy): Eukaryota > Metazoa > Chordata > Aves > Gruiformes > Aramidae > Aramus > Aramus guarauna. The sequence continues at coordinate 2,776,036 of VXBL01000245.1, read as the reverse complement.
CTTTCTCTTCAGAGGCATATAGGCAAAGGCCCAGATGTAAAACGTATTTAGGGGAAAACAGAAAATCATGACATTTTCAAAGTTACTCAAAGCCCAGACCCTCTTAAGAATCTAAGCATTGAAACTGTGTTCTTAAATTTCTGTCTATTATACACATAGCTAACGGTAGAAATGGGCTGTTCTTATTGCCTGCTGGCGTATGCTCAGTTCCCTTATTCCATGGGCTCTTTCTCTAAGTGTCCACTCATCCATCCTTCCTTCATGCATATTATCCCAACCAAATTCCTGCAGCTCTGCTTGCCTCATGGACTGTGTTTTTCATCACCTCTTGTTTCCACAGTTCCTCCCTTTTTCCTTCATGACTTCTCTGCTGAATGGCTTTTTTGTTACCACTCTTCACTTTCAGTTATTTTCTCCTGCTCCTACTATGTCCAGACCTGATTCTTTACCCCTGCCCCTCCAACAAAAATAATTAAGTTGGAAAATTTCCTTGTAAAGTTTTCCTTGTTCATATTCTTATTTTTTTTGCTTAGGCACCTGCTGCCTAGACAGGATATTGGGCTATAGGGACCTCTTGTCTGATTCAGCATGGCCGTTGCTATGTGTGGGTTTTGTGAAGGGCGAAAGCACTGTCCCAGCTTTTGCTATCTCTCTTGAGCTCAGCTGCTGTAGATGGTATAAACACACACAGAGCTTCCTGAACAGCACTTGAGACACAAGACACAAAAGCAGGAGCTTTTATGTAGGAATCAGCAAGAGTAAAGCAGCAAATCCTTATTCTATTTCTTGAGGGTCATCAAACATAAAGTGCCTGCTTGCAAGAAGTCAAGATTGTTATCCAGGTGGCTATCAGGTAAAAATTCCTGGAGCCAAGCAGCACTGCAGGTTAGCAGTCATGATTTTTCCTCTTACGGGCCTGAACCCAACACATCAGCAGGACTTCTAGTCCTAGAAGAGGAGGACGAGAAGGAACCAGCTGGCATGAAAGGGTAGGGCATGATCCAAGTAAGTTAGACACTCTGAAACAGCTAAGGATTTGGCTCCTGGCTTTGAAACAAAGAGTCCTGGTGGTGCTCAGACTCAGAAGAACCTCCACCAAGAAATTAGAAAGCTCCCACCGTGCCGAAAAGAAACAAAGACAGGATAAAGTGTTTGGATTTATGCAAAAGCTCCTCTCCAAATAATCAATGTTTGAAAGAATCAAATATTTCCCTGAATTCCCCTCAGCCAGTCCCATTCTGGATGAGTGATAAGAAATTAATCATCCTGTCAGAATAAACCCTGTGAGACCTTTTAGTCATGCTCTCCCCTTTCTCCATAATAGATTTTTGTCAGTCATTCAACTAGATCTCCCAAAAGACAGCGCTGCATCCCAGCTCCTGACTTTTGTGTGGTCTTTTTTTCCAGCTGGGACTCGTCCCGCCATTCCTTGGCACGTCAGGAGTCAATCACGCGTCACAGGAGCCCGGCCCATCACGCCCACCTTGCCTCCGCCGACTGCCACACCGCCGCACGGCACACCGACTCTTCATTAAGTCAGCGTCGATTCGAGTCTTCCTGCAGCTGATACCCACTATCTTCCTGACACAGGCAGTCATGGCTGGTGCATCTGTGGGGTTTTAACTGTTTAGGTGGATAAATACAAGAGCAGCAGAATACTATGAGATCAGGGAATTAACAAACCAAAGTCCTCACAATCATATGAATTCATTTACAGCACACATATTTCTGCGAAAATTGATATAACAGTATAATTAGAAATGCAAGGAAGAAAAGGGAAGAAGTAACATGTGTTTTCTGTCCTTCTGAGACAATTCTTCCTTGTTATAAAGAGTCGTGCCAGCTAAAAGAACCCAGAGTTTTTCCATAGATACAAAGTGGGGATGATGGGTTTTTATCTCCAGAGAACATATCCAATTTTATGGTTTTGATGTATTATATTTTAATTCCTTTTTCAACAACCAGTAGCTCGACAGAAGTTTTTTATCTTTGTATAACTGAGTCTTCATTTCTCTATAGCATGCATGCAGTTTCCATTCATTTACAAACCCTTTCATTTGAGCGAACCCTCGTCCATCTTTAATTATCAGCTTATATTTGAAGTGAATCTGGGAAGACTGCTGAGGGGTACAGCCCTTGGCTGCAGAAAGATAGACAGATCTGTGGGTTAGCCTCCGCACCTCTGGTGGGAGAAGTTATAAAGCAAATAACTCTCAGATTTAAAAAATACCATATGTGCAGATCTCTGATGCTGTTAACCCTTGAAGTGTTGGTAGGGTGAGGAAGAAATGTTTTCTTCCCTTCCGGGCTTCTGTAGGCTTTCATGTCTCATCTGCTGGAGCTGAGTATGCAATGTAGGAGTAAACTGTTGTGAAAGTGAAAAGGGGCTGCACATACAAGGTGATTCAAGCGGTGACATTAACTCTGATCTAGGCGTGGGTCAAACCTGGTCCAGAAGCAGCCTCATTGACACCACTTTGGCATTTGTCAACATCCTGATTCTTGTCGCCATTTCAGGTTGCCAAATTCAGAAGACACAGTTGTAAGTTTATGGCTCTGCCTTTTTAGCATCAGAGAAAAATCTGTATCTGGGCTTGGTGGACCAAGGACATTTCTGAGCTCCCAGGTGTCCAAGTGAATTCTTCAGCTGTGTCACAACCACTTACCAGAGTAGAATTTGGGAGTCCAGGTAGTTATCTTTGTATTAACTCATATGGTAAGAAAAGCAGTCACACAGCCTGGAAGACAGTCATTGCTCGTCAACCAAAACCTTGATTAAGATGATGGTTGAGAGACCAGGACTCAGAAGTGTGCCATGAAGCACACCCACCTTTCCATCTAACTGCAGCCTCTGGGTTTCAGTCTTGCTAATGATTTGAGACAGGTTAAATCATGTCCTCCTCAAGTTCAAGACTCCGATTTGGAATTAAGATCCAAGGTGTGATCTAAAACTAACATTAACAAAATAACAATGAATTAGCTTAATTTGGATTAGTTGAATATTAGGGTAATTCCTGTTTCATTCAGGCCTGATTGAAGACCCAGTCAGAAGATGAATGCAGCTTTATCTCTGACCAGTCTTAGCCTCATAAAATCAGCGTTGGTTCAAACTGTTCAGCTGAAGTGTCAGAATTACTCTGCAGAGATGTGCTGTAATGAATTATTTTTCCTCTCTCCAGATAAAATGAAAAGCCAACTCTTTCTAGTGATGCCAGTTGGTAAATTTATGAACCAACCCGTAGTTTACCTTTCCATTAGCAGGTGTATAAGCTACTGTCACAGGCATCCCCTGTCTTTTTATAGTAAAATGTCACCTTTCTCATGGCAGCAAAAATCGAATCAAACAAATCTTCATCAGCTCCAGCCTGTGCAAAATGCTCTAACTCCAGTGCAGGGCTCATGGATTTTGTGTTAGAAGCTTTTAACAAAATTCCATCGCACCCAAATGAGCTCTTTTACTTTCAGAAAAAGATAGTCCTCTATGGATGCTTTCTATCAGAGCTTTTAAACCGCTCAAGTCCCTGTTTCACAGATATTTTCTCCTTTACCCACTGCAAAGCTCAGCCACGCACCACATGACTACTGTAGTTGTCGGAGGGATCACTGGAAGTGGCACGTTGTTGCAGTTAAGTAAGAGCAGGAGAGAGGCTAAAGATTTTTGTGAATTAGGTAAGGAATACAAAGTGGAAGATCCTATCAAGGAGATGAAAGAAAACTGTAGAAATGAAACATATTTGTCTCTGTGGTCTGCCTACTAATTCAGCCTTAAGACACATGCATGTAACTTTAAATGAACAATTAATTTAATGAATAACTTTAAATGAATTTTTAAGGCACTTTGTACAAAGCATGTGCATAAACCTTTATTATGCTTGAAGACTTCACTGAACTTCTAGAATAAACTAAATTTGAACACTAGCTTACTCCTAACTGTGGTGTATAGTAATGAACAGTATTTATAGAAGCCAGACCAAGGATGTTAGGGGTTTCAGAGCTCTGAATAATAATGATGGAATGCCATATTATCTTCATTTTGCCTCTGCCTGAACTACAAATAGAAAACTGTCTCATTTTTCACTGCAAATCAAAGGTATTTAATGCTGCTTTTTAAATATTGGCTGATCTGACCTGTGCTCCAACATTCTCTGCAATTCCCCTAAGATGTAACACCCCTAAAACACTGCAGCAGTTATCAGTCAAATACCTGGTTTCTAACGTGCTAATTCTGATTGTTGTTTAAAGATAGATTTCTCCAATAAAATATCACTACTGCTTGTCAGACATAGCTTTTTTTTTGTTTTTTATGTGCTAAAATAAATATAAAGAAGGACATGTTGCTTTATTTACTTACCTTCCCCTCAAGGAAGACACCTCAAACAGGGAACCGCACATCTATTAGAAATCTTCTTGCAGAGATGGCAGCAGTATACGTGGTACATGTCTACTTGCATTTAATGTAGTTGTATTAAAAGATGGCTGTAACAAGGTCTTATTACAAACAAACAAACAAACAAAAAAAGCAAGGCAGTGAACAGGAATATTTACTATAATTTTGGCAGTGCACAGTTCAACTTAATTTTGGAGATTTTCATTTCATGAGGGAGAATGGAAAAGCTTCCTTATTTCCTTAGATTTTTACTCCTAGAATGGACAAGGAAGAGAGAGGACTTGTGGCAATCATTCTGGAGAGCAGTGCACTGTAAAAATAATAATACTTAGAAACTGGTAATGGCAATATTGGTTTTATACTTTACAATGGGAACACCACAAATACATCTGCCTCTGTTAATAGTCAGCTGCACTAGTGGACAAAAGCAAGTGACTGAAAAGCGCAGCATTCTGAAAATCACTGAAATGAATTGATTTAAGCAACCATAAATTGGATTCTGTTTTGCTTCAAATAATATTCTTTTCTCTATGAAAAATATTTTTCCAGTTTTTAAAGGGGAAATCTAGCAGTGTAGTTAATTTTATTTTCCTTGTTAAGCTGCAGAACCTGCTCTTGCAGACTGAGCTGCCTAACCCAGTGTCATCAACAAATTATCTGAAGCACATCTTGAGCAGTTCTGCATATTTCAGCACAAGTTTTCTTTGAAAAAATTACTTACGTAGGTCCACATGCAAGAAGAGGCTCCTTTGGGGAGTTTAACAGACGCTCGCAAAATAGAGGCAGATTCTGAACCTGAAAGAGTTTTCTTTTAAAATGGTGCTAGAGGATTGTTACTGAGGAGAGAAGGAAGGAGGAGTAAAGCATGCCTGGAAAATATTACTGCTGGTCACTGGTCTGAACTACTTTGAGAATTTGCTCACTCGAGCAGATCTTTTTCACCAAGTATTCTAGAGATCGTACAGATTTAAAGCACTTTCAGATCAAGTTTTTGACTCTGTTTCTCCATTTTCATTTTTTCAAGGTAACATTCATACAGCTACATACAGCTTTATAAGAGACCACAAATAATTATTATTCATGGTTTTGACAACTTGAAGAGTCATTACTTAAGAGATTTAACTCCTTCATAAGTGAGCTGCCTAATATTCTTTGTTTCTGTAGCAACCAATGTGTTTTCAATCCACAATATTCAGAAATCATGAACTAGGTTTGATGTTTGATGACATTAATTTAATTTTCATGACAGCTGGTTTTTGAGGGGCAGCTGAGAGTGTGTGGGGTTTACTTTTTTTTTTTTTTAAAGAAAGAAAAGTGAGATTTTTAACATAATCACTTGGTTTAGGGATTTGGAGTTTCTGTAAACTTTGAAACATTGCATTGGATGCTTTGTCTAGCATCCAGTGGGCATCCGGTTCACCCTTATGTCTACTGTTGTCTGGAAAGAATTAGGATCTGTCTGACAGCACATGGTAGCTGAATTCCTCCTACCTCACCTCCCTGTGGCTAATTGTGTCAAAGAAGTCATTATTGCCCTATCCAAGCTGGAAAAGAGGGATAAGACCTAAGATCTTTAATTAGTTTAGTTTGGTCTGATGTATCTGTTTCAGCTTAATGTTTCCTCTTCTACCTGTGAATGGTTAGAGGATATGGACAGATACATCAGGCTGCCCAGGGAAGTGGTTGAGTCACCTCTGGAGGTTTTTAAAAGATGTGTAGATGTGGTGCTTAGGGACATGGTTGGGTGGTTGGACTTGGCAGTGCTAGGTTAATGGGTGGACTTGATGATCTTAAAGGTCTTTTCCAAGCAAAATGATTCTGTGACTCAGTGATGAACAGTGAGCTGCCACTATAGTCAATACACCCCAAACCTGGCACGCACACCCTCCCTCCCTGAGCTTGACTGAAACATCAGGTAATCAGAAGAGGTTGGTGGCATGGTGGCAGGACATCCAGAGAGATCAAAGCACTTAATAAACACATATAAACTGAACTTTAGCATCCTATTGCTGCATTCTTTAGAAACAGATATTACCAGATTAGCAATTGTTTCTGGACTTCCTTGCTTCCCATTTGAACACCAGAATAAACACCCAGAGATCAACAAAATCTGCAGGAGTGGGACTCTGGAAATTTGATCCCGCCCATGGCAGCGGCGGGCAGCGCTAAGCCAAGGCTACCCTGCCGCTTCAGCTCTTCCGCTCTGACCCCACGGCTGCTCGGCGCGGGCACGGGGCTTTGCCGCGTGGTTGTTCCTGGGAAAGGCTAGGAATAAGCGTTCCTGCTCCCCTGCCTTCCCTCTGCCACAAACAGCTCAGCAGCCATCTGAGCGGCAAGGACTTGTCATGCCTTCCTTCATCTATAGCGAAATGGAAATCTTGATTGCCATTAAGGAAGCTTTTTTTATTTTTTTTCCTTCACATTTTCTCTAGGCTGTAACAAGCATTTCAACTGTTCATTTGTGTTACTGTTGCAAGATATGGTGTAACCTGCAGACTAACTAATTAAATGCTCTTTGATTTTGAGTGAAATGGTTGGTACAGTTTAGACAACAGAGTCTAATTAGCGCTGGATGCTGAATGGAGCTAAAGACCCATGAAAAGCAAAAGGTGCTGAAATAAAAAGTCAGAGAGAGAGATGTGAAGATAAATGAGAGTAAAATAAGGAAAATAAAATAACCCTTTGCTGTGCTAGAAATACCATTCCCTCAGAAAAATCTATATTAATTATGAAAAAGTGATAAAACCTCATCAATTCAAATATCCAGCTGTTTAGGGTAATATAAAGGAAAGTTATCCAAAACACATTATTTCAGCAAGCAACAGATTAAGGTATTCACCGTATCTCACAGCATTTAATTTCTTCCAGGCAACAAATTCACCCCAGTATTTTTACAATGGAATAAAAACTCTGTATGTATTGCTTTGTGCACTATGATTCACAACCACTCAGCAGGAAATAGACTGTTTGCCTTAGCAGCACCTTCTTCTGTCAGTAAATGCAGCCAATTTATGGTTTGACTTGGCAGAGAAAAATGTGTATTTAACTTTCGACTAGTATGTAGTTAAGTCCATAAACTTAAAAAAAAAAAAAAGAAAAAAAAAAAGTCTTAATGGATGGGTCTACAGCATAGCTCTAAAACAATAAACTTCCACTCAATGCATGTGTCCTTTTTAAGAAGTTATTAAGCTGAATGATTTAGGAGTAACAAAGTCTAGATTGCATCCCCAGCTCTGCATTAATTCCTCGGTACTATCATCTGCTGAAGACCTGGGAACAAAGTGTACCAAATCAGTGCTAAAAGCCATGGCCAATTCAGTTTTTCAGCACCTCTGGTTCCTAGGCACCACCTTTTTTTTTTTTGCAATAAGGAGATTTTGGGTTGTTGGGGATCTTGGTTTTTTCTTCTCCCTCCC
>VXBL01000245.1:2694279-2768204 GCA_013400195.1 Aramus guarauna | reverse complement strand
TTTTCCCCCCCCCCCCCCCGCCCCGGCCTTTCAGTGTCTTTCCAATGTATTTATTCTGAAGGAAAGGTGGTGAACAATAAAGTCAGGAGGCTGGTAATACATTGTATGTTTACACTACCATGATTAGTCCCTGAATAAGGTCGATTTAAAAAAAAATAATAAAAAGCACCCAGAATAGTTACAGAATGAACACAGACGCCTTAATCCTGCAGCAGCAACACGTAAATGAGGGTAGAGTCCACCCTTTCTAGGAAATGATATTTGCTTCAGGATGTGCAGCATCCCTATCCGCTGGTGTGGACCAGGGCAAGGATGCCCAGGGGCACAAAGCTTCCCGAGGAGGGACGTGTGCCCGCACCCTGCGCAGGCTGCCGGGCAGCGCAGCTGTGGCGTGGGTCAGTGCAACGCAGCAGCGGTGCCGGGCCCCGTCAGACACGGGAACCAGTAGCTTGAGCAGCTCAGACCTTGTGTGTAGCTGTCAAGGGGCAGAAATAAAAATGGTCCAGCGGTTCTGGAAGCGTCTCCCTGCCTCCGAGCCCTCTGGCCTGGCTTCTCACACCTCGCTGCCCACGTACAGCGTCAGACAGTGTTTGCCTTCTACACACAGGTACAGCACCCTCCTCTCTCTCCTCAAAACACGGAAAGCAGGACAAGAAATTCCCCGGGGCTGGACTCCTGTGCGGTGGGGAGGCTTGCTCTTTGGGAGGGGCCCCCATAAGTTACGGCCAAGGTTGCTGGGGCAGGACTTGGTCCCCAGGAGCTGCTCCAGTTGCTGAGAAACTCACAGAGGGGTTTGGAGTCACAGCCTCAAACAAGGTTACGTGGAGACCAGGCCCCAACCCCAACGAGTCATATATGATCAGACCTTCTGACACAGGCTCCGTGCCAAAACAAGTGCAATACGTTCTGCTGCCCTTCGGCTGTGTTTTTCTTCACGGGCTTCAGGTAGGCTGCTTTTTGTATATGGATTGGCATCCTGCACTGTTAGAATGAAAGCCAGCATCGAGCAGTTGCTGAGCTGCCACCTTATAGTGCCACTTGGAGCAAAGACCGAGTCACAACTGCAGACTGGAGCACTGAAGTCACTGAAGCCCTGGGTCCTTTGGCTTCACAGCCCACTGTGGAGACCTCATATGGACCTCTCGTAAAGAGACTTGTATGTGGCTTATGAGTGAAAGAGGCCACAAAGGTTGCTGGGATATTTTTGGAAGGCTGTGTAGGTCGTAGAAAGCCAAACGGTTTTGTTTACATCTGTACTGCATCTACAGGCATGGAGCCTGGCGTTAGCAGCCCTCTCATCACAGCCATGTTTTCTTGCCAAAGGAAATCGTTAGTTCAAACCCACTTCAAAGCCAGGGCACGAATTAACAACTCACAGTTTTGACATCTGTTGGGAAATGAATCAGATATTAGATCACCCAGAGGGCATTGCTGCTACAGATGAGAAGTTTGACATGTATAGGGTGTGCTTACGCGTCTGTTTTAATTTGGATGAGGACCGCGCTTGTAAAGCGTATCTCCCAACTTTTCCTGCTTACCGCTTTGGTAAACTTGGTAGAGCTTGGCAAGTGCTTGGTGGGCATCACAGAGCAGCTTTGGAGCACAGGAGCTGGTTTCTAAACTAAGCAAAAATATGTGCTCCAGCAACACATGCAATGTGCTTCATCTGGGGGGGTTCAGCCCAGGGGACCAGAACCAACCTAGTCCAAAACAACCCTCCTGACTTGGGTATAGTCTGAAAGTCGGGTCTTTAACACTGAGCGTTTCTCTCTACAAATATCTTTCTATTGGGCAAAACTATTCTCTAATGCAGCTGTAGCCTCAGTGCTCTGGCACTGGGTTAAATGTTTTCACCTTGGCTGCTTGTCAGTCTCGGCGCTACTGTCATCGCAGAGGAAAGCCCTGACTCAGCAGTTACAGCAGCAGGGCTTTATACAGATCAGCACAGCACACAAGGTGGCCCCGTATGCTCCTGCCCTTCAGCGTCTAACAAATATCAATTAATTCCAGCAGGCACCAACACAGAAGGAAACGCTAATTAGAGATTTGGAGAAAGGGGTGGTATTAGCAGTCTAAATATTGGGGGAAATTCATGCTATGCTTAGAGGCAACTTGAAGGAGGACAAACTGAAGGGCATTTGCATATTTGCATTTTAAAAGCTGTGATAGCAGTCAGCCGCCCCTGCCCACATGCTACGCCAGAGCTTGCTTGGTCAGAGCTCAATCACAGGAGATTTGGAAAACAGGCTTAGAAGCTCGTATTCAGCACAATGAAGAACAGCAAAGCAGCGAAGGCTGTCCTGCGAGCGGCTGAGTGAAGCATTGAGCTACAAGAAAGATACCTTCCCTCTGGAGTTTTGTGAATGTCACAGAGCATCTTGGTGCTACTGATACATTACTAAGTAACAAAAGAACAAACAATAATTTTTTAAAAGAACAAATGTATGTAATTTTAATTATTTTGGGGAATCCATCACTAGTTATAAGTACACTAAATTTTAACTTGGATTTACTGCGGTCTTTACAAGGCATTTATTCTTCGTGACTGGGAAGCTTACTTGCTCACAACGAAGAAGGATTTGTTTTTAGGCTTAAGAGCTCTTATATCCTCTGGACAGTGACAAAGCAGTGTTGTATCTTGTTTTCTTTTTTTAGGAGCCATTTTTTCCATATATATACGAGCAAAATCTGCTGATTTCTTTGAAGTCTTTTAAGTGCAGTGACTGGATGACGGGACTCTACTGCCAACAGAAGAGTGGAAGTTGCAGCTAGGGCCTCCATCTAGGTGAGTCCTAGAAGTGGATGCAAACACCGTAAGGCCAAAGTTCATCCTTTAGAGGTTGGGTACCCAAGCTCTTTCCAGTTCAGAGAATTAGAATATCATCAGCAGTGACATCCTCTTCAATCTGTGCAGTTGACTAAAAAAAACCCCAAAAACCCCAAAAACAAACAAACAAACAAACCCCAGCACAGATTTAAATGCAAGCGCATATTTTTAAAGGCAGCAAGAGGAAGAAGGGCCAAAGTGCCCATAGCCATGGAAAAGTGGCTTTCATAACAGTGACCACAAATTAACAAAGTCATTTTTGAACTTACACGCCATCACCTGCAACCTGTCAGACCATTTCTATTGCGAAGTATGCTAGCCACCATAATTATTTGCACATACAGACAAAATAGTAAGAAACAATTACTGAATTTCCAAGTATATTTTCATAGAACTTAAAGGTTTTCTTTTCCTCTAGTGCTAGCGTCAATGAAGTCTCTGGAGACCAACAACACAAGTATTTCTCTTTGAGCAGAGCAAAGTCATACCACTGGTGGCATGCCCATCTCCATCAACTTTTCTTTGTTTTCTGAGGTAGGTTAAAACAGTCCTTTGTTTTTGTTTTTGGGATTTTTTTTTTTTAATTTTTTTTTTTCTGTAGAATCTTTGTTGATGCTAGAGGGGAAATGATAAAGAGCTAGCTCAAGCTGAGATGATGAGAAATGTGGAAAACTTTACTCCAAGGCTGGTTTTCATGATTGATTAAATAGAAACAACTGGGGCAACAAGACTACTGCTAGCTCTGCATGTCATCTGCTATTCACATGGATTAGTGCTGAGAATGAAGAAATTAAATGGATGAAACTCAGAAATGTAGACAGTACTCTGGAATACTGCTCATGTAATTAGTTGAAATGAAACTTCTCAGACTTGAATTAATATCTGGTGCTGTGTCTTGTTCTGAAGTCACAGCTGTTGCTTTACGAGGAAGGAGGCGAGGGAAAGGGGACTTCAGGTTGCTGGTTTTGCTCAACTTGCTGCGATAATACCAAATCTCTGAAAATCAATCATAGCCCCAAAGTATGGCCTTTTCACTGTCCATCAATTCATATTGCTTTGAAGACTGGGAATGGCACAAGGTCACCAAACTTCAAAAAGCATACAAAACGGCCTTTAAATGCTTGCAAGAGAGAAAGTACTGAGGTTTAGGAGAGAAAATTTTGCACCAAGAAGGGCATTCATTAGAATGTACCACCTCCTGATCCGAAAAATTGAAGGCAACGTGAGACATGGCTTCAGGCCAGTTCAGTGGTTAGGCAAAAATGGAGGCAAAATACCAAAACAAATAGTCATTATACCCAACATCACTACAGTTTACAGGGCTTTTTTTCTTTTTCTCCCCCCTTGCCTTTTTCAGCCCAGTGGCTCCTTGAGGACTTTACCCATTAAATCATCTACCTTAAAGGCAGGTAGGGCCTGACATTGCACCATTGTCACCACCAGCACTTTTTCTATTCACTCTAAGATCCCAGCACTGACTTTCTTCTAGCTCAGGTCTTTCCTTTGATCCAAGGACTCTAAAATCCCCCGCACTAAGCTTTGTTGGTCCTTTGAAAGAGCAGGCAATATTCAGGTGGTTTACTGACCTTAACCCTACTGTCTAGAAGAAAAGGGACTACTCACAGGATGGCCTGAGTCCATTTTCCCTTCAGGAGACCATTTTATTAATGACCTACACCAAGGAAAATTCTGAAGCCTTCAAGGCAATTTAAGTCCATAGGCTTACAGGTAGCTGAAGAAGTTCTGTGCATCATATGAAAACAAATCTAGAAGACAGAAATGGATACTAACCATGCAGCACAAAACAAGTGCACTTGCAGTCACACATTTTGGTGTTTTAAACACCTAAAATGGGCTTTCAATTCAATTCCTTCCTCCCTGGGGGAGGGGTTAAAAATCCTAACCTCCAAGCCTGGCCTCCAGGTGTGTTTCATTCTTGGTGAGACACTGGAGGTGCTTGAACTGTCAAAAGACTCTTAAACAACAAATGCAAAAATTTCATTTGCGTGGCTATCCTGCTCTCAGGAAGGTGAAAATCAATAGCAGAAAGGGGTTTTTTTTGTTTTGTTTTTTCTTTTTTTCTGAAAAGACTCATCATTTGCAATAGAAACTCTAAAATGGTTAATCCTAATTAAGATATGACTATAATATTTAATAAATGTGACATGGAAAGAAATGGCATTGTTGCATTACTTGTCCAGCAAAATTCTTAAGATATTCTTCAGGCTCTGAAAGCGTCTCATGGGAGAGTTTGCTAGGGAGGAGAGTGATGCTCTTCTGATCTGACTGACAGCTGGAAAGGCAGCAGCAATTTTCCTGTTGAATTCAGACTGCTGTATGATAAACGCTGTTTTAAACTGAAAGCTTGAAATATGAATGTAAATTGTATGCATCAAGAAAAAGATTGCAGAGCAAAGGACATGTGGTAAGTAGCACAGGTTATCAGAATGGTATCACCCCAGCCCTGCTGTCTTTAGCAATTCTGTACCTAACAGCAACTCAAAGAAAAGGTTTGATTCATCTTGTTTTGTGAAAAAATTGTAATTTGTATTTGCATAGTCCAATGGACTATGGAATTGGGATTTGTAATTGGATCAGAATGAGTGCTTACCTCTACAACAACAGTGTTTCGTTTTGTTCCTTGTCAGTTGGTTCAGGAATCTGAGGCTTGTAGCTCACTACAACATGGCACTGAGATGATCAAAATATTTGCCATGTTCAAGGCTAAATACACAAGCCGCTTCTTTGACCTCCTGTCTGGAGAAAGAGGTAAATGCATCCTTTCCACACTCAGTAGTTCTGGGAGGTGCTGGGATGTTAGTCATCTGTATAAGGACCTCAATCAATAAATTGCGAGACAAAGGCAAAGAGGAAAAAAGCCCAACCACCTAGCACAGAAAGCGCCGCTGAGGCTGCACTCAAGGTGCTTTTATAACATAAATAACAAAAGCAATTTTACGGCTTAGTGACTGAAAGGACATGGCTGCATGGAGCAATTATTAAAGTGGACAAAAAGCAGATTTTCCCACTGGGGCCAAGACCGTCGCTAGGGCTGTGCAAAGCTGTGGGGTGGAGGAGGGGACAGAGCATCTCGCACCTGGCAGTGGGCTCTCTGGTGAAGGGAGGGCTCCTGGACCTCAGAGTGAGCCTTGGTCACCCTTCTTGGTGTTCAGAGGTGGGGAACGCTGAGGGACTTCGTGAAAATAAAATCATTTGCTAAACCTTGACTATTCAATTCAGCAAATGCTTATCAAGGTTTGTTTATTTTCAGACAGAAAATGACTGGTTCAACCCTTTGGGAGTTGAAGGAAGATTAGATGGGGCTGGGAAGCCAACACCAGACCGTGGAACTGGAGTCAAAAACCTGAATACAGAAGGATCTGAAAAAAGTCAGGTTGGCAGGAACTATAAGGGAGTGACAGAGTAGGAGACTAGAGAGGGAGCAGACTGCCATGGAGGAAAGGGCAGAACCTGGCGAGGATACAGACACTGGGGATGTGGGGATAATCAGACGAGCGGGGTTAATAGGACTCTGTCTGGACCTTCCAGGGTCCTGCCGGCAGGAAGGCAGGAGGGACGAGGGCATGGCTGAAAGGTGCGCGGTGGTACAGGGGTAGCTGTGAGATGAGCTGCAGGGCAGAAGGACCAGCAGGATGGGCATGGTGGGGACAAACCGCTGCTCTGGCGGGGGCCCGCGGTCCCCAGCAGTACCCTGACAGCCAGCCCAGGCACCTGGGCAGAGGCGGGGAGGGGAGGGGGACGCTGGCAGAAAACCTGGCGTGTGGGAACAGGAGCATGGAGAAAAGGTATGTCTTGTAACCAGAAATGCTCCTACAACATACATCCAAGGCAAACCTATTTTGTCTTAAATGGCTTGAATTTTCACTATCCAGAATAGGAACATAATCTGTTCTGACCTGTTTGCTATGTTTCAAGTTAGCATAAAAATAGTATAAATATTTTATGCATAAAATATGGATTAGCATAATTTAACATCTCATATTCAACTTTCCATCATAGCTTTCTGTTCTAGATTTGGAAGGGAAAAAAAAAAAAAAAAAAATCACTCTGTTTTAATCCAGTTTGTTTTCCCTTAAAGAATTTCCTTCAGAATAAGCCAGACTGATCCATCTCTCTGTCCTGAAGTGGATTAAATTTCCACCTGACATTGTGCCAGCACTTACTAACTTTCCTAGAAATTTTTAAAAGCAGAGAAAAGGGAAATGGCAACTAGGAAACCTCCAAGATCTTAACCTGGATTAACAGATGTTTTGGAGGAGTTTGATGGCAAATGGACAGTGGGCACAGCTTCTCTATCAACATGGGATTTTCCTTCCTTGCCTTTTAATTCAGTACAACCTTTGTTACACATTAGTTACCCTTAGTTCCATTTGCGAAGGTCCAAACTAGAAGTGCACGCTTCTAGTAGCTGAATGAGTAATCGTAAGTAAAGTAAATAGTACACAAGCTTGGGCATGGCGACCAGGTCATGGCAACATAAGTAGCTATGGAGGACTACAAACCCTTCAGCCTGACACAAAAGAGACGTCACCGTGGAGTGTGACAAGAAGGGTCGTGAGTCAAGGGAATGGGATCCAGACTGCCTGTCTCTGTTTGGCGGAAATCTGAAGTAGCTTGTCAGATGGAAACTGTTAGGAGACAGTATGAACATAACACTGCTTTGAAGACAATTCTAAGGAAAAAAAACTCTCCTCATAAACCAACACATTCAACTCTTGGGTTCTTGCTCATAAATACTAAGCGCAAAGCAGCTGTATGAGAGCCCACACACTGCCGCTGGTTGATGAACTTTACTTACCCTGGGGCAAACTGTTTTTTTCAGAGTTGATCCTACCAGGGATGTACGTTCCAGCACAGGGTACAGTGTTTATGCTACCATACCACAGAGGTCTTGCTCTGAAACACAAGGAAAGTGCAAATGAAAACATGAAATGTCTGTACAGTCATTTTCCTGGGGTCACAGACAATTGCTTTGCTTGACATGAAGACTTAATGTAGTTCCTCAAATCCAGAGAAAGAAAAGCAAGGGAGGCTACACAGCAGTATTGCTGGAATCTGTCTCTGAAAAAAGTTCCTGATTCTGTTTCTGCTTTTCAGTAATGGCCTTTGATTAAGTTATTTCTTTTTTTTTTTAATTTGTTTGTTTGCTTATAATAATGATGATTATACCACAATAGGAAGGAAAACAAGCACTGTGCAGCATGGCCTGCATTGTCCTCGGCTGGTGGTGGCCCTGCCATCCCCACCTGTGTGAGGTCCAGCCTCCTGTCCCACTCTCCTCCTCCCTGCCACCCTTCTCCTCCAGGGAGCCAAGTGGAGCACCTCAGCCTGACCAAACCATCCCGTGTCACCCCATGAAGCTGGCTCCATCACTGCTTGGCTCCCAGCGAGACTGCATCTACCATTTCAAATAGCAGCTGTGTTGGTGCTGCAGTTTAAGCTTGCGATTAAATTGTGGGTTGAGGTCTTTTATGAAAAATGCCATGGGATTATGAATGATCACAAGCAATCAAATAAAACAGGACATAACTGGCACAAGGGGGCTGCTGTTGCTTGTTGGTGTGTCAGGGAAATTGTTCAAGTACTTATCAGCTGTGATACCATTTACCTGTTGTGATTTAATGAGATCATAGCTCCACAGGCAGGAGTCTTAGAGATATGTAGCTACCCAAGCATGTAGATAGGCACCCAAAAGCAATGCTTAAACCCCTAGGGTCACAGCTCCCACAGAAAGCTGTGAAAATTCAGTGCTTAACTGCTTCTGAAAATTCCCCAAGAAGCAAAGCTTTACAGATAAGCACTACCTGGCTTCCGCTAATTTCAAAGAGCATCAAGCAGCCAAATATCTTTGAGGATCTGGTCCTAATTGCTTTATGACATGAGGCCACTGCGCAAGTTGGAGCCAGACCATAAGCTTGTGCTGCTTGGTGTTTTCATTAGCAGTGACTAGCTGTTACGCTGGTTTACACAGAGGTGCTCATAGGCAAACTCCAGACTGATTTGCTTACGGCCAAATGTTATGTAGACCACACTCAGCTTGACTGGCTGTTGTATCCATAATATTTTGTATGTTGTAACGCTGTTTGCATTGTATCCATAATATTTTGTAGTAGAATTTGAAGAATCTGAAATATTCACTATCACATCTGTGCTTGAAGAGAAACATCCAAACCTCACCTTTTTTTATGAACCAAAAGAAGAATTGAAACTAACAAGTTGCTGCTTTGCAGCTGGTGTTGGTGCATCTACACCCCATATATCTTCTACCAGCCAAGAAGCTCTGCCATAATGCCCATGGAAAGGTGGCTGGGGTTGCATACGGACACTCTGAAGTAAAAACACAAGCAGCTTTGGGAGAACGCCGTCTGTTCTAGAGATGCTGTATTAGCAGACGGGAACTGCAACCCACGTAAAATGCCCGAATAGACTGAAGGAAGGATGAGACACGATACAAACTCCAGCGGGCTCTGGCTGTCCCAGGGGACAAAACATGATTAGTTAACGCCTGCAGTAGCTGTTTGTGGCAGAAATATGTCAACAAGTATTTCTCATATGAAAACTCAGCAGAACTCCTGTCTCAGCAAAATCATTTGAGAATAGGGTTTATCATAAGCCGCTGATGTTACAGCTATCATATCAGGGCGTTGAAAGACATTATTTTTTTTTCTTTAGAACAACTGCAGGAGACATACCTGATGGATATACAGCCTCGCTACACGGGAGGAAAAAATCATGTGCCTCTTTTATCAGGAATGCATAAGTAATTATTTGCACTTGTTCATTCTGGAAGAGAGAAATTGTTTGCATGTGAGCAATAATAAATTACGCATTTTAAATATTTGATCCTCTGCTGTCAGAAAAATGTCAATACAAAATCAGTCTCCAGTAGCTAAGATTTGCAATAGAAATTCAAGCCCTTTGTGGAAAAGGCCTTGGATTTAGGGACCTCATCTTTTTCTGTAGCAGAAAAATAAGAGCATTGTCTATTTAGGCAAATCTATACGCTTGCTAAAAGCTTTATAGGTTTTTCAACTGGCTATTAGATTTAGAATGAACCCATTTAAACATTGTTATTCTTCCCCTTATTCTTAGCTGAAATGCTGGATTTTGCTAATGCACATGGCTGGTTAATGGGGTCACCACAATATTGAAAGAATAATTGTCAGAAACAGGGTAAATTGTTTTCTCTATGTTTTATTGTTACCATTACTGTTTTGAGATGTATATCAAACAAAGTTACCTAAATTGCCTTGGAGAACCTCATTGCAACGTGATGGATTCCTACAATTTAGCTGGAAGAACAGATTGCCTTGTGATGCTAACACGCTGCTCTGCTTCCCGCTCCCCTCCCCAAATAGACATTTCGGTTTAGTTTCTTAATAAAAAGTTACAGTTGTGCTACTTCACCTTCATCACAGTGCTGTGCCTGTAAGTATTTCAGGCAGGCTTTCTATGCTTTTTAATGATTCCCCAGGGCAAGAATAATTATTGAGGTTATAATCATAGTTTCTACAAAATACTTTATAGTAACCCTTCTGAAGAAGGTATCCATGTAAAACTGAATGGAAAGAGAAGCACACAAGACTTAACTGAGTCCTGACATAAAAAAATTTAAGAATGGTTCTTCTGGAGCGTAGTTATGTAAAAATTACTTCAGATTTCTGACTGACTAGCTCCTCACAATATCTAGTCATATCTGCTTACTTGTTTGACATAAGTGACTTTTTTATTGCCTCTTCCCCTTGAGATATGGTCCGTACCGATGCCATTTTCAAAGTCTCCTTTCAGTGCAGAACCACGTCTCACAGCCAGAAATAGACAATGACTTCAGCCAGCCCTTTCGGACCAGCCTGGATCTCCTCTCCCCCTGCTTGGGCACACTCACCATAAAGATGGTCTTTCTCTAAAGTCTTAGGGGTTTTTGTTTTGTTTTGAGTTGGGGTTTTTTTTGGGGGGTGGGGGTGTTTCGGGTTTTTTGTACAACTTTTAATTTATTGTAAGTATCCAGAGAGGTAAATTGACAGGCAGTTGCATGTTAGGGTGATATTTCTCTCCTGACAACACTAGATGGACCCAGACATAGGAAACAATGGGGTATCATGAGATATTTTTGCTGAATATGATGCTTTCGGTTGAGCTTCTTCAAGACTGCTTCAGCTTTAAATCTGAATTTGCCAGATATAACAAGGATTTGACATTGACCCTTCACCTGACAGTAATACATTTTTTATCTTTTAATAACATACAGTAGTGCCGCGTTGTGATTTCAGGAAGGTCTTTGAGTAAACAAATCATATTCATTGCCTAGAGACTAACATACCTTCCCAGAGTCTATAAAGATGAGAGATAAGCTGAAAGATAGCCTTGGAAAAGTTCTCAGTCAGCTAACAGCAGGATTTTTTAGGAGTACCTTGCTGCACCAGTTAGAAATTAATGTTTAAAAGCGTATTGTTTATGTGCTTTTTTAAATTGATTTCTTGATACTGTTTGATCCAAATGTACTGAGGACTTCAAACTGGATCTTTAGCCTAGTTTCTCAGGAAAACAAGTTTTAGGTGCTCATAGAGTCTAGCTGCCTATGCCGAACAAACTGGTTTTGAACTTAAGCTTCAATTTAACGTCAGTTAAATTTCACATCATGCTAAAAGTAAGTCCCTCCAAAATGTGATTCATTCTCTGGTCGTCAACAGTTGGAACGATAAAAGCAGACGTATTGGCAGTATCGCACCTCACCCCATGGCAGAAATGCTGAGGTGGGACAGGTTTTGGTCTGGTCCAGCTTGCCCTATGGGCAGAAATACAGAAATGGGTGAGGTCAGTATTACAGTAAAATTAAGCTTTCAGACAGTGATGCTTTCAAACAGAAAATGAAGACCACACCGATAGAATTGAGGAATTTTTTTCAAAAGGCATTCTTGCCAAGGGTGTCCACGTAAAATCAGGATTGCAGTGAGAAACCAACCCAGGCCCCAAACCCTGCAGGTACCTCCCAGCGCAGCACAGCACGGGCTTCTCTCCAGATCCAATTTTGGATGACAGCTGCCACTTACAGGGAACTTCGGTTGGCATCTGGTGGTAGGAATGAAACGTGTCCAGCACAGTAGGATAACAAAAAAATAATTAACTCTGGGCTAGCTTAGGAAATTAGCTGGCTGAGGGGAAGCAGTAAGATTTGTCTGAAATTAGAGGAATGACCTCAGTGAAATATTTTAGAACATAAGGGGTGGGGGAGTGGGCACGAGCATACTGGCCAACTGAGAATGGTTTCCAAGTATGTATTTGGAAAGCGAAGGCAGAAAGACCCACACAACATTGAAGAACTGAGGACTGAGCATTCAGCCACATCGTCTACATATATGTCATGAAATTTCTAATGAGAGTTTTGAAACTGTATTCAAACTGCAAGGGAATATTTTTGTGTAACACAACAGAGAATAATTACCGACAGATTGAAACGAACAGCACGCGTATTGTACCGTTTATTTTATCAATTGAATTCTATGATTTGTTCCTCATCCTACAGTCTCCTAATGGCATTAAGCAATGATTGTGTGCTAGCACGGGTAATCAGAATGAAAATTAGCCTTTTTCAGCTGAATTAATTGTCTCTATTTATTCAGCTTCCAATTCAGTTTTTAGCTATTATTTATAGTCTATTTAAGAAAGATTGCATCTCTTCTGCAAAACCACTGTCTTCAGCAAAACCACTGTCAGAAATAAGAGCAGTTTTACAAAATCTGAAATAGCGCAGCATTTCTCATTTCAGTTGGATGTGCCTTCTATACTTAGGTTTTGGCTTGAAAAGAAAGCCATTATATTCAGATAATAGTTTTCCCATCCAAAAGCAGGCGCTCATATGGAAAAGATTGACTGTTAAACTCTAGCAAAATCTGTAATCTACACACAATGACATTTTATAATAGAAGCCTACGCTAACTAAAGGCATTTTGTTTTTATTTTTAAAAACTCCTGAGAAACCACAGGGTTGATGTATCTGAACCCAGACCAGGAGCCTAATGTCTCACTGTGCTTTTGAGAAAAGCTGATTTGTTGAGCGCTAGAAAAGACTGAGGTGGTTGTATCAGAGTTGTTGCAATATGGCAAAGGTTGCTATCTGTGAAACCTTCATCTTTTATAGGAGCTGGGTACATTAATTCGTGAAGTGCTTATTATCGATCAACCATAATAATTGCTAAATGACCCAGGGCTCACTTCATTACAGTCAGACCTAGGTAAAAATTCACACTGTTGCCTTGATTACATATTTTGAGGCAAATCTTTCCTCTTGCTCCAACTCTCAGCCCCCTGGACGGGCAGTAATCACAAGCCTATGTCGAGCATCTTCTGAGAAACAAGAATTTCCCAGCAAACACGAGTTGGAGGTGAGTAGGATTATACAGCGTGCAGCATCCTCAAGTGCTTCATTCAGTCAGATTTTGGGTGACCCACATGCTGGTGCTGCTGTTCCTGTCCTTGGGAGATTTTCCTAAAGCTTAAGATGGGCAAAAGGCTGCGAGCTCTGCATAGCTAATCCCTGTATTATGCTCCATTTGTCAGAGGATGAGTTTAAATTGAAAACGAATAAGCGTGAGTTGGAGGAGTCAGAGAAACCGGACAGGTCTGCAGTGATGCCTAACATTTGCAAAACAGGACGCTAGGTCCTGGCAAGCAAAGCCTGGTTCTGCTGTGTGGTTGGAGCAGCGACTGCCCACACAGACCTCTTCCCGCCGTCCTTGGCCAGCACCTCCTCCTCCATCCCCAAACTTGCCAGGTGCCCACCACCGCGTTGGCAATCCACAGGTTTGGTTTTGTCTCCCGGTCCCTCACCTGTCCAGAACACAGCCTCACCCTGCTTGAGCTCCAGCAGAGCCAGCCGGGGCCCTGCCCAGCCCCCTCCTGTGCTCCACACCCCACCACTGCCGAGCCCGGGTCCCTCCAGCTCTTCCCTTCCCACACAGCCCAGCACCCTGTGGCCACGTCAGCATCCTGCCTCCCCTGGGGTGTCCCCAGCTGCACAAAACCTTCCCCATCCCACCCTGTGGCCTCCCACCTCTCCTCCTCCCAGTGTAAACACCACACTCTTCACCCACCTGACGGGAAAAGGGTGGCTGCGCGTGAAGAGACAAAGTCTTGGAGGAGTCTTCCTCTTCCGCAAGGTATGGTTGTCATGCCTCCGCTCCTGTGGCCCAGCTGCATTTATTTGCCTGGTGTGATGGGCAAGGTTAACCCACTGCAACAAGCTGCCGTGCTGATCTACAAAAAACTGGAGGAGAGGTTTTGGGAAAGCTTTTCCTGTAGCTCACACACAGGTAGGAAGAGTTAAAACAAAACAAAAAAATAAAATCAAACAAACAAACAAAAAAAAGAGCTGAGTGTGTGAATCTTTTAAGTGACCCTATCAAAGAAAAAGTTTCTAGAGACCCATATTTTAGTTATACGGGAACTTTTATGGGAAGTTTTACTACAGCATATACTGTTACTGTATTACTCAGGTGTGCAAAGGACTAAAGGATAACGCTATCAGGAAGACATACAACTCCCAGTTGCCTACTCAGTAAATCTTCCAGCGGAAGGCAAGAGGAGGCTGCAATTTCAGTCATCCTTAATGCCCTATGATGTACCAGCACAACTTTTAATTAAAACTATGGAGCAGGAGGGGTTTTTATTTCACTCCAGAGAAGGACGGGTGGTAACAACGAGAAGGGGGTGGCTCTTTACTTATTACTTTGCAATGTTACTAGTACTCCTCCCATCAACGTCCATCTGGTGCCCGAGAGCCACGGGGCTTATTACTTAGAGGGCACATTGGCTGCTGAGCCTGTGAATTTGCTGCAGGTCCTGCTCACAGTGACCTGGCAGTGAAGCTCAGGAATTTGGCATGCCCACGAAGCCCTGTCTCATGAGTCTTCAGCCAAAATGTGTCACTTCACTGTGAGCTCTGGGAATAAATGAAAAAAATCTGCTCCTATGTCATGTGTGTTGCCTTCAGGGAGCAAGAGTCGCAAGGTAAGGCAGAGCTGCAGAACAGCAACTGTGAAGCCAAATGCGACTTGAAGGGCACTCAAAGGAACAACTTCTTCACATGAGAGGGTGCTTGCATCTGCAATGCCCTATGGACAGATGTGGCCTCATGTCAGCGCGCTGAAGGAAGCCGCACACCTTGTGCCTTAGTTACATTAAGCAACATTGCCAGTTAATTTGGCACAGAGCAGCGGGGGTTTTTTTGGGGTTTTTTTCTCTTAAAGAAAAAGATCTATAAAATCAAAGGTTGATTAATTTTCACCTTCTCTGCTAAAGAAACCCTAAAAGAAAACCTGTCTTTTTATGTTCAGTTCAGAGCCACCTTGGAAAACCTCGACGGTCAAAGCCCTGATGTCAGCATCAGCGCAGCCAGCAGGACCGCGTGAGGGGTCCCTGAGTCACCCTCACCAACTGTGAAGGGCAAGAAGTGCATGTGTGTCACTTTGAGGAGGACAAAGATCCTGGTCTGGATGCTGGGGAGGAGGCAGCAATGTCAGACTCTTGCTTTTGGTTTCCTCGCTGCTGGCAGAAGAACCCTGGGGTCAGTGCTCTCCTCATTCTGGCTGTCAGAGAAATTTTGGGGCTTGTCACTCCCGGGCTGTCACAAGTTGCAGTTCTGTTCCAGGTGTGACTGTGTTTGGAAACACATGGCCCATATCTGGTGCTGTCTGTACGCAAAGCGATGCCTGGGGTAAGGTGGGTGCTCTGTTTGGTCAAACAGGTGGCTCCTCAGGCATCATTTTCAGCTCCTCTCCCCAGGCGCTGATGATGGGGCTGCCTGCTGTCTCACAGGCCCTTTTTTGCGCATCACTTCTAAAGCAAAGCCTGTCATATACGTCCACATGACAAAGCTTCACATCAGCGCTTGTTTAGCTCCTCTCCTCTGGTTCTGACAAATGCCATCCTGCCCAACACAGCCACAAAGATCATTTCAAAGCCCGCTGCGTCGTGCTTGTTGCCTCCCCCTGTGCTGCCTTCCCTTTGCTCCCCCCTTCCCGACAGCGGCAAGCGCAAGCAGTTTGTCTCCAAGTTTATTGCTTTCCCAGCACCCTGTCCTCTCCGGAGCTATCATTGCTCCTTTAGTGGCATGCCAGATCTCTCATGACTGGTGAACTAGGCCAAATGCTATCGATTCTGGTTAGATTATCAAACAGCCCTGTTTCACTTTTTCCATGCTGCTGTTTATTTCAGGGAGTAGCTCCCTGTAACTACCAAACCAGCCACTTTTTCCTCATTTTAAATGCATTCTTGACAGCATTTCTTTGCCACAATAGCTGCAAAAACGTGGCAAGTAGTGAAGCGCTGTTGTGCCAACCAGGTCAGCCAAACCTCATTTGCCTTTTTCTACCCTCTTGCCTCTCTGACCTACATCAGTTGTTCTTCTACCAGGCTGAAGCCTACGGAGACAGACTTGGATCAACATTTTTTCCCATGTTTTTACACCACCTTTAATAATAATGTAGACCATGACTAGGGCTCTCGATATAGCAGCTCATGCTCTGACCAAGATGAAATTGAGTTTATAATGCAAATGTAAAGAAATTCCTTTCAAAAGCTACAGGAGAAATTTTAGGTTATTGCTTGCCATCAGTCCCCTGTAGGACTATGGCAAACAGCCATTATTCACATCAGCTTTGCCTTTTCCCCAGGTTAAACCATAAGGTGCAGGATTTTCAGGCTTGAAATGGGCTCTTCAGGATGTGGTACACGGCCAGTCCCTGTCACCATTTATATTTTAGAAGACTCTGTCCATTCTTTGCCTGAAGCTCTGTATTCAAGCCCTCAGTAAACTATGTATCTGGTTCAGACTGACAGTCCTTCCCAATTCCCGGAAGTGAAACACAATGAGATAGCGAAAGGCCTCTGATGCGATGCTCCCCAGTTCTGACACGGTGTGGGTCCCAAGGCGTTGCACTGCGCCCTGTAGAGTGCACGGGGAGGATTTTCCGTTGTCCCTTAGGGCATAATCTGCAAAATACGTTCAAGTAGTTGTGCTGCTGGTATCAGAGCCTCCTAGCCAGCAGCGTTTAAGTAATTTTCAGTTCTCTTGTACCCACAGGAGCTGAAAGTTTGCATTGGTGACTACAGTCCACAAGCTACTTGCCGAAATTGGTGCACACAGCACGACTGGACTGCAGGAGAAGCAGCAGCTGCTTCCAGAAGCATCCCAACAAGAACAAGCAGTTGTGTGTTAGACATTTAGAGCCAAACTTACTGCTGACCTTTTACAACTGGAGGAAAGCTCTAGAGGTCAATGCAGCTTCCATGAATCCTGCTCTGCCAACAAATTACATTTGAAAATGTGCAAGAAACCCTCCAAAACGACAAGGCTTTCCTAAATGGGTTTAACTGGAACAGTAGAATAAGACAATTGCTTTCTATCTTCCCAGGCACTTCACAGATTTCTTTCAAAAGATGCTGGAAACTCTAAAAACCAACCAGAAATCGCTGTGCTTAAAGACAAAATGGAAAGTAGGTGAATACTGGGGTGTCCTAAGTTCACAGCTAGAATTGACTTTGAGTTTGAACATAGTAAAGAGAAAACCTGACACAATGACCTTGACTAGTCCTTCTTTTTCATAACTAAATTTTCATCTACCCCTTTCATAGGGGATGGAATTTAAGAAAACAATCCTTCTTTATATAAATGAGTATTAAGTTGTGACATGCATCTTGAACAACAAGCACGTCCATACTCAAAGACGTTAACTGTAATAACGACAAGCCTCATGAGGGCCTGGCCCACTGCGCTATGTGCTTGGAGATCCCGAAAGAAAAAGCACCATAGTTGGTAGGTGACACATTGACATTCGGATAAAAGGAACTTACAGGGCTGGTGCTAAGAGACTTGCAGGTGCCCAAG
Organism: Aramus guarauna; assembly: GCA_013400195.1. Taxonomy (NCBI): domain Eukaryota; kingdom Metazoa; phylum Chordata; class Aves; order Gruiformes; family Aramidae; genus Aramus; species Aramus guarauna. The sequence continues at coordinate 2,750,472 of VXBL01000245.1, read as the reverse complement.
AGAATTAGGAGATACCAGCTTGAAATTGGTTTCTATTCAGTCCCACACAGGATACTACATTCCACATTATTCTTCCCAGGAGTCTCTTGCACCACAGAAACCACAGTTATATGGAATTTCTCATTATGTCTGCTTAATTAGGCAGAGGAGTTGGTAAACTTATCAAAACATAAGCACAGTCTGACATTGATTGCAACCCCCTTCAAACGATCAACTCTCAGTGAAGCCCTGCTCACACTGTGAATGCGGCAAGATGCAGAAACACTGTTATCTGCTCCAAACCAGAACATAAATCTTCCCATTTTTCCCTTTATTATGGCTTTACTACAGCCCTCCATCACCCCTGCTGAGTAGTTTTGGAGCCTCAAACACTCATTTGGAGCTGTTTGACTAAAGGAGTGCTCCCCAGGTCTCAGCCAGCCAGGGGGTACAGCACCCGCCCTCCCGTGTGAACAGTCTGCACACAAGCATCAGCCCAGCCTGTCTCCTGTGGCTGAAAAATGCAGAAAACTGTTTGCTACAGCAACAGAGCAGAACTCTGCTACTATAATGAGATACATATGCAAGCCCCCAAGCCCTTGCTAAAGGAACATTAATTACACATTATGAAAAATCAGCCAGGAACCCAGAAGGTGAGAAGCTGGTGTTTGCTGGCATTCTGCTCTCATGGGTTTATCTCAGTGCAAGACTGCAAGGAAAAACATCCTCTTTCCTTCAGCCAGCCTAGGATGCCTCCAGCCAGACTAGGATGCCTCTTAAGAGAGAGGAAACAGCCAGTGTCCCTTGCTTGTCAGCCCCATGGCCAAGGAAGCAGCCCGGGTGCACCAAGGCAGAAGGAAGGAGCAAGCAAGATCAGGACTAGGACGGCCCTGAGCACCTGCAGGCCAGTGAGCTACAAGGAGGAGCTGGTTCGGTGACCTAGGCTGGGTGACAAGACTGCCTTCAGAAGCTGTGAGGCAAGCCTGGGGGCTGCATCTGTACTCAGTCCTTAGCGCCGCCCAATTTACAGCCCTCTGTACTGGACCTCGGTTGCCCACTGCCATGTCCATCTCAGCCTGCTCCCAGGCACAGCTGGCCAGGGGCCATCCCAACAGAGGATTTATATACGGAAACCTTGGATGGTGGCAGTTTATTGGTAATGGGCATACCATCATGTGTCTGTAGGTCTTTGATGCATTTAATTCACAGTGCATTGGCACCGGAACTGCCGTGACACATAGTGTGCAAAGGGACCAAGTTTTACGTACATCTCATCAGATCCTGGCCTTCACCAAATCAAAGTGCTTCACTTTGCAACCTCCATCTGCCAATCCCTTCCTCTTATCAGTGCATTGATGCTCCGTGCAGCCCCGCAGCCCCCAAAGGAGGGAGCTGGTCTTGCTGTGCCGCTGACGATCACGGCAGAGATTACCAGAGCTAGCGAGTGGCTGGAGACAGTGTGACAGCTCCAACTGCCTTCAATTTAATTGGACTGAAATAAAAACAATTTATTCCAATGCATTGTCCTATTTATAACTTCACATGCTGCAGAGCTTAAAGTTCAGAATACATAACTATCAAATTTTGGAGAAAAAATAGGAAGGCAGAAGAGGTCTGGAACCAGCAGATTTTTGCCATAGATGAAACTGCATCCTCATTATATATCTATCACATAGTAAACAAACAGTGAAATATTTTACTACTTGACATCATGAGATTCCAAAAATTTCACTGAGGTGCAGCAATTTCACTTCTCAGATTTACTCTCCCAGCCTCTCTTCAGATTCAGTATTTCTGCATCACTCAGAGCATGTTTACAAATGTACTCCCCACACCCCAAAGACAGAAAAGTTAATGGACTGCATGTTGGAAATTGGTCTGTGGCAAAGCTGAGCCTCAACCAAAGAAAATAATGCATCTGCTGTGCCGTAAATATGGCAAAGAAAAAAAAAAATCAGCTTCATCTCTTCTCCCCATGCACTCTGGAGTCCTAATGAACACTGTCAAAACACAGCTACAGAAAATACTTCGCTTTACTGAGCGTGTCATATGAATGACCTTAACTGTTCTGATAGCTTAGAGGGGTAACAGGGCTTCAGGCGTCACTATCAAGAGGTGTGTTTCAGGATGTTTTTAAACCTGCTTGGGAACATCACCGCGCACGGACCACGTTGCCCTTCAGTGCTCCTTAGGAGCTACTCACCGCCCGTCTGGCTGCTACTGCTTCTAGCACACGCTGCTCCGCTCATTCTGAAGCGCATCACGCAAACCGAGGCAAAACGAAACTGCCTCTTTTGGCAAGGAGTCCCCGCGTGCTCCAGCCAGCAGGGAAAGAACTGGTTAGGAAGAAAAGGAGGAAGCTCCACTCACTTCAGGAGAGATTTGAATAGTTTATTTTGCCCAATCAGAGCCCTTCAGCATAATGACACATTCATATACACATATATGAACATTTTTTCTGAAACATTAATGTATAATACATTTTAAATTTAAAATACCAGCTGCACAGGTATTTTTATTTACAAAAATATTCCATACTTAATTTTTTAACTTTGTTATGATGACATAGTTCAGTTCAAGTACATGTAAGTAAAATAACTCTATGCAATCTAACATAGTTGTGTTTGTAACAGGACAGTTTGCAGTTCATATGAAACTATATTTGTAGACAGATGGATTTGCAACCCTACCTAAAAAAAATGCATATTCCAGTAATCACCCTCAGAAGAGCTAGTGGGGCTCAGCAAGACTTAACTGAAGAGTGTAAGTTGCCATGAACAAAAAGAAAAAAGAACACACATACGTACACACTAAGATATACATAAACGAGAACTGCTACACATCAAGCATGCTTACCCACAAAAGTGGGCGATGTTAGAAAAATTTACTTTTTTTTTTTTTTTTTTTTATTTTTCCCCCATTGTGCTGGTACAATGAAACAGTAGCATAACTAGAAAGCAGCATGTTTTCCTAAGTTCTAACCACTACAGATAGCAGAGCTCAGGTCTAAAATAACACAGTACTGCTTATTTACAATTCTGTTTTAAAAGGGAATATTTAAAACATGTTCCCACCCCTCTCCCTTTGCATCGCCTGTTACCAAATGGTAGTGGTAATCCACATACAACTCCTTACATGTTTTCAGCTGAAACAGTTTAACTTCTAGTTATTATTTGCCTGGTAATATGTAACTTCGATACTAACAAAAAAATAAGTCTCAAAGTAACCTACAGCTGTATGACTTGAACATTTCTAAACGCTTTACATGGAAAACAAAAAGGAATACTGATGGACACCTTTCATTGGATTGTTCTAGGTTTCTGCCTTTTTCCTTTTTTTTCTGAAGAAAAAAAAAATAATGCCCACATCTTTAAGCCTAAACTTTATAAAGTGTAAAAGAACTCAGAAACAGCACGTTCACCTGGCTTGAAACAGTAATAAAGTAGACGATATAAAGCACATCTTCATAACATGCATAATGAGAAGAAATTGGCCCAGCTTAACTTAGCTTTTCAATGAAAACTGAAATAAAATCGGTTTAGCTGATTCACCTACACTACATATCTTTTTTTTTTTCTGTTTTACTTCCTCCCCTCAAACATCATTAATTTCTCTCTACAAAGTATTGAAGATTTTGTGGTAGTAGCGAAGCTATCGTCGTCAACCCAAAAAAACAGATTCAGCTAAATTTTGCAGGAAACTGGCGAGCACGAAGCAAAGGTTCAACCCACGAGTTACCCTGTAACTTGGCGAGGGAGGCAAGGGGCTGCGCTCCTTCCCCTCCACCCAGGGATCTTAAACCCTGATGAGAAAGAGAAGGGCACGCCACCCACAGCCTGCGAGTTTTCCAACACCTTCAGCATACACCCTCCCCCCCTTCCCCCCCCGCATTCACATGTAAAGAGCTGATGTATAGTCATACATTATTCAAAGCAAATGTTTATTGGACAATTCTTACTTCAATTTTGGGGAATTTTAAAAGTCTGAGGAATAGAGCTGAAAAGTCTTTCATGTGTATACCTAAAAAAATTGACAAAATCATAGAAAACCAGTCAGCCACAGACTGCAGCTATTGAAAACACTTTTACATGAGGTTTTCTGAATGCACTATCTTCCCTCTCCATACCTAGAGAATTGTTAAAGAATGTTCAAAATGGGAGGTAAAAAGAAGTACGATTATTTTCTGCAAAGCAAATGGGCTATTTGTTTTCATTGCTTAATAATTTTATCATCTCCATATGAGATATGAATGTATTCATAAGCTTAAAACAACTTCTTCTATGGATAATATACATACTTTAAGTACTTTGACTTAAAAATTGAACATAATCTTTTTAAAATTAAAGATAGAAGTGTACATATAAAAAATATTTAAAACTAAAAGTATATTCTTAAGCAGTATGTATAAATATAACAGATTTTATTGTATTATCTAGTAACAAATCTGAAAGTGTTGCAGTAATTTATAAACTGAATGCCGACACAGGATAAGTGCCCTTCATTAGATTCTATATTGTATATATTTGTATATACATATTTTGCTAAGAAAACACACATTCTAAATGATAGTCACATAATTAGCAAATATGTCCTAAAGTAATCTGTTCTAAAGTCTTTATTGAATGTGTGTGTGTGTTTATATACAAATAATGAACCTGAACTGCACAAGTATAGAAAGAAAATTAAGGAATAAAATACCATGTTTGAATTAAAGTGCAGGAAAAAAATTCAAGTTTAAGAGTTCAGGTAAGATCAGTGCCATTAATTAAGCAAAAAAAAAAAAAAAAGAGAAAAGGAAAACAAAAAAGGGAAAAATGAAATGAACTTGCTTCCAAAAGTCCTCCTTTGGATGTAGCTTTCCAACATCACCTGACATGCAAGTACCACCGCAGGCAAAAATCTTTGCATAAAGACAGACAAGGAACACAGCTATATATTATTATATTTTATAACTGACTGTTTGCTGAAGAACAATCACTGGAAATGCCTGTGGTGTAACACTTTCAGACTTATTTGGAATACACGCATATTTACACATATCAACATTCAAAAGTTACAGTTTGGCAGGACTAAGGTGAAGAAAAGCTTCTTCAGTTTACAGTTCCTAATGAGACACACTACATATAAACAGGTAGCAGCAGTTTCTTACACTTCCATCAAAAAAATAAAAAAAGTAATAGCTCGATTGTATTTTATAGTTTTCCAGACACTCTAAAAAAGTTTCACACTACTAAAATGCTAGCGAGAAAACCAGGGGTGCTTCCCCCCAAGGATTTCAATGTACTTTGCTGTACAGAAAGTGCACCACCAATAGCAGAATAAGATGCAATGATGCGTGTATGATCGACTTCCTTCCACAGAGAAGGAAAAAGGAACATTTTAGACTAAAATTGTACATAGCCCCTTTTATTGACCAAGAACCATTTGTGTATTCATCTCATGAGCAATCATTTAATTACTTTTCAAATCTAGAAGCATGCTCTGAACGTACGCAACAGAAAAACACCCAAACATTCAACTATGATAAACTCCGTAATACCAAATAAGCCACTACTCCTCTTGCACTGGCAGATGGTCTCTCACTGCCTCTTAATTTTTTTTGCTTGCTGGTGGTTGTCAAATGTTTCTTGAGGGGAAAGTTAAGTACACTTTTCTTTCAAGCCCACGTCATCTTCCATTGAACTGATACCACAATTTGCTGAAGAGTACTTTCCCCATCCTCTCCGCGAGAGGCTGACCAGACTAATTTTCCAGGATTTTGTTGCTGTGAAATATAGTTCATCTTCACCAGGTCAAATAATAATCAGTCATTCCAATTTATAAATGTGAGATAAGGAAGGGGACAAGTGTCAGCTAGGGCGTTTTTTTTGTTTGTTTTTTTTTTTTTTTTTTTAAATGGTATGCATAGTAGTTTACCTAGTTTTCTTCTACCTGGATTTTAAACAAAATGGTGTTAAATACACATTAATTAGACATTAAAAAAAGAAATTAACAAGCAGAGGCAAAAAACCGCATGGCAAGCCAAGTGGAATTAACATTGCCTCAGCAGGTATAGGACAGAGCTATCAAGAAATCAATGCTGCTTCTTCAAATTGTCATGTTCTGATTTCAGTTCTTTGAACAGTGGACATGGTATGGTATGCCCTTGTACTGGCAACAGAATTCACTTAATTAAATGTTACTATACATAAAATAAAAAAAAATCATCAATTTGTGCTACAAAGCTCAAGCATTTGCTTTTCATCTGAAAAAAACTATTTAAGAACCATCAGTAGCTTTACTATTTTTGCATCCTTTACATGTTTTGTAAGGTTACCTTATCTATGTACCTGCAACATCACTTTGCAAACATAACCAAAGTTTTGCTCTGGGAACATTCAGAAAGTGTGTTAAAAAAACCCCACAAAATGTGATGCTTGGAGAAGCAAACCCAATGGTTAATTTCAGATAATGTAGACTTATCAGCTTCTAAGTACTCCCTTTTGTAAAACAAAACTAGTCAGTAACTATTTCTGCTTTGAGGAAAAAACTCTAAGTTAATTTTTGAAAAGCAAACATTTATTGTGAGGAATCCTCTCTTTTTAAGAGAGCTCTGGTCATTCCCCCTGTTACAGCTTTAGTGCAGCAGTCGTTAACAAGTTAGCTCGGCTATCTTATTTACCTTACCCAAAGTGAACATTATTTCACCAATTCCTGAAGTTTTACTGGACACTTACCACCGCCCACACTGGAAACACTGCTTTAGAGACTAAATCCAAACTTTAGGCCCAGTGCCTTTAGTGCTGGGTGCAGCTGAGATAGCTACTTGTAAAATAGCTCTACTAGGCAGGATTTACAAATTTGCTAAACAATATACTGACAATTATTAAATATTAGATGCTTCCCATTATTCATGCATCAGCACCTCCACAGAGTGTAAAATTGTTTGAAAACCTGAGTCCAAGATTATCTGATTTCATAGTAAAGGATTAAGGGGGAGCTAGAATTTAAGGTTTGAGCAAAACTATCTCAGCTATTTTAATTAATGGCTGTAAGGATACATTCTGTTAAGCATTTATAAAAAAAAAAATCACAGCATTAATGGAGCCCACAGCCACTTCTAAATGTAATACAAACTGAATCAACAACTTTTTGGCAAAAAATAATATTTAACTGAACAGAAGTTAAAGTATTCTTACCACAATGAAGATGTTACCACATTTCACGTAGCACGGCCATAACACAAATGAAAACTCCCAGCATGACACATTCCAGTCATATTATTCACTTGACTTTTTTAATGCAAAAATTGTGTATTCTCTCATTTTGCACTTCACAGAATATGATGTGAATACAAGAATACTAGATCAGGGGTCCAAGAAAAGACTATGCACAGGTCAACTATGTATACAATTTTCAACATGAAATCTTCCAAGCTTCCAGCTTTTCTGACGAAAGAAGCAACAGCAAACTTCAACTCTTCAACACTAATAGTAAATACAGCGAGTCCTAGAGAGGGTAAGTGTAAGTCAGCTACTGTCCAGCGAGACAAAACTTTATTCCAGCTCTTGGACCCCTGATTTATTGCCTCTCCTCACAGGAGGGTATAACACTGGCAGCAATTACAATAGCACAAAAACTTTTGGCATATGAAATATTAACACAGGATTGACCCTGCATTGCCCCTGCCCATCTCACACTACGTTTTTCCCTTTACTCTCTTTTCCCACATGTTCTAGTTACCGTCTGTTCCAACTCTCAGCTAACCAACAGCTAAGAAACACTGAAGTTTGTTTTTTTGTGTGTTTCTTAAATATAAAGCTCCTCAGTTAAAGCCACAACTGAGGTAAAACAGTGTGTGATTTGTGCTAGGAAACAACAGTATCCAATGGTGAATACTCCTTTAAATTTCAATGGTCCTGCCAAAATTAATGAAAAACCAAGATTTTTTTTCGTCAGGACAAAATTAAACAGATGTAATTGATGAGCATCATCAGAATTGGTACCACTTCTTGTCTTTGTACTTCAACATCATCTAAAAAACAAAAAAAAATTTCTAATTACTGTTTCTATAATGTACCAAAAAGTAAATAGATACAAACAAATTACACGCTTACAAAGCAGCATGAGAAAGAGGGACTTTAGTAAGGCTTCTCCAAACTGCAACAACATTGCTGAATGGTGAGGGTTTAAACGTGATGAATTTTCTAATGATAGTATCACTGCTGATCTATCCTCAGATAGAAAAAAGGCGTTTTGGGGAGGATGAGAAGGTAGCACAAGAGTTTAGGGGATGGAAAGAAATGTGCACGGACATGGAAGAGAACAGCCATCCCATGTAGCGAGGAAAAAAATTAACTTGGATTCATGGGGTTTGCATAGAACTGGATCTTTAAGAACCACAGGAATCTCTCAGAGCATTACTCTTATCCAATTCAGTGACAAAGTCTTTAAGCAATGGAACTGAGCTGTGCTTTTGGAAGTCCACATGCCACTCAGGCAGAGGGTTTGCTCTAGACCAACATGCCATAAGACAGAACTGCTTACACTAATTATTAGGAGCAATGACTGATAGATAAAAGTGAAGTGTCCTTTATCAATGATATTGCATTCCTTTTAGATACCTCTAACATGCCTTCTCAGAAGTCAGTGACTTGCCAAACTTGCATTTATTTGCTAGAGAACCAGTTTAATGGTCTCAGTTTAACATGCAATGGACTCACCTCATGAGCATGTTTAGAGAAAGAATCAGCACTGTAAAGCATAGCTGCAGTTTTTTCCTCCAGTTCTCCTAGTTTCTGTCCTCTTTCATCTAGTGCCAACCGGGCTCGTGCTAGTTCACCAACTACACCAGATGCTGCTCCTTTGACACCTTCAATACCTCCAGGCCCTGGAATATGCTGGGCAAGACTTCGCGACGCCTTCCCAGATGCTGATTCTCCAACTGGAGGCATTTGCAAAACAGCAGAAACAATAGTAAGGTTTTCTATGGTTACTACATAAATACCAATGTAACTGCTTTATAAAGAGGTGTTAATTTCTTTGCATAGATACTGAACTCCTAATCATAGGCATGACTACAAGCAGTATTCTCTACTACTCAGTGTTACTAGATGTTAATATTAAATAAAATTGAGATTTTTCAAACATATTTCAGGAGTTTCCAGGCAGGTTATAAAATTACAATCTTTTCACAGCCTGAGTGTGAAATTAAAACTCTCTCAACAGTGCTGGCATCACAATCAACAACAGAATTGTGCTGGTGAAGTGGTTTAACACTTCAATAGATTGCTTCAGAGGGAAGGTGTTGGGAATTCAGCAGACAAAACAGCAAAATTTTGAAAGCACAAGCTGTGTGAGTTCTGGTAGTGCTTTGCTGCTGTAGCCAGCCACCTAGTTCAGTCTAGGCACTTAACAGATGTGTCACAATCTCATGCTGAATTGTATACTCTACAAAAATTAAGGTAAATGCCAAAACATTTTTGGATACTTAAGTCAAATGAAATAATCTTTAGCTTTTTAAAAAAAATGAATTATGGTTTAAATATTTTTTTTTCACCTCTAGGAAAAACAGTATTAACTCATTTAACAAGTTTTGTTGTAGTATTTCAAGATTTTCTGATTTGATTTTATGCTTCTAGGAAGAACAATTTAGATTTCAACTAATACTATAAACATTTTTAGACTTGGGAATTTACAGAAAGAAATCATTTCACTTATTACAGGTTCTGCTATGACCCTCATGTTAAATATGACAATTCAAAAGACATCTGAAAATTTCTTTGAAATAGTCATTGAACTCATTTTCAGGCTACAATTCATTAGGCTTTTTTCACCCAGAATCAATACTATGTTCCTCTTGAAGATCTCAGTCAAAAAAGGTCTCTATCAGAAGTCAAAGTCTGAGACTGAATTATACAAAATTCATAATCTCCTTAAAAATAGGTCGGAAGAGTCAGGGCAAAGTGGTGGAAACTTGAAATAATTTAAACAGCTTTTAAAGTTACAAGAGTGTTTTTCTGTTGCCATGAAGAGGCAGTTTTTCCCTGTCCCAGTGATACTAATTAAACATATCTTTTGTGCACACAAGTTTCTCTAATAGAATACTTGACCAACCTGTCAAAGTATTACACGTATATAAATACAAATGGAATGTTTAATGCAGAAAGTGACCTCTAAATATTTGGTGTTTGTTCAAAATGTGCAGGCATAAGTAGTAAAGACTACTTTATTATTGGAGAGACCAAAAGGACCAATGAAAGAAATAAAGGATTACCAGGGAGCCTTGTCCATTTTAACAGCTATGTTTCATGTTAAAAAGGAAATATTTCTTCTTAGAAGTAAACCTTGCATAATAGAGTGTTTCATCTAACAAATATCTGAATAAGTGCAAGTTATTTTCCTTAGATATATTAAAATTCTGTGTGCAACCACAGTAAAAACACTGATCAAAAAACAATGAGAAAGATAAAGCAGTAAAACCTGCCAAATCTGAGTTTTACTGTCCTATAGAAGAGAGGACTGAACTGAACTATCATACAGTTCTCTCCTTGCTCTCATTCCTAAGCCATGTCTGCACAAGTCAAATGAGGAAAAAGAATTCAGCAAATGAACTGAAGTAGAATGGCATTTTAATTTTCTCACTGTCCAGAATGGTGTTCTTCAGAACCATCCCCTTTTGGTTTAATAGCATTAAGAAAATAAGTGAGTACTATGCACTTCCTAAAGATGAGCAAAAATAAGATCAGTTGTCCCATTTCTTGTTTTATAATATACTCCTGAATAAATGAAGAAGCCTGTGAGAAAACAGTAACGTTTTTCTGAACTTGTTGGTAAGGTGTACAACACAAAAGCTATGAAAATATAGTTGTCATATAGTTGTCATTCCATTTTTTTACTGTCCTCTTCGCAAATGTGATGTTCTATTAACACAGAATACATTTCTCAAGGACACTGGCTTCCTTAAGTAGAAATACGAGAAAGATAATGAATACTAAAAACTTACAGAGTTCTTCTCTGTCAAGTGACTGTGCCCCACCTCCAAACAGGCCTTTAAAGAAGCCCCTGTTCGGTGCTTCTGGTGTTTCTACAGGAGTGAAGAGCTCACCCAACATTTCCTTTGCAATAAAGAAGACACACCACAAGGCATATGTTATTTCACAGACAAATTAATAGCATATTCTTTCACTTTAAGGATTTATTTTGTGGATTTGAACTTCAAAATGAATACGCTTTAATAAGCATCTGCCTTTGTAAGGTGACTTAGGAAATAAAAAATAAAGACTTATCAGGAAATCTGTCCAAACCATCTGTTCTTATAGTTGGAAGCTGCTACTGAATTTCATCAGCTATAATAGAAATGGGTTCGAGTAAAGCTGTATTTGTCTCCCAACAATTTGCACAACACTCCTGATTTTATTCCCTTAAAACTGTATCTACAAATGCTCATACTCATGCACGGTATGAAAGTAGAGCTGTCAGCTTGTATCTCTGCTATTTCAGTATTCTATACAGCTTCCAGGCTAAAGCATGGTTGAGAATCTTTTCAAGGTGTTAACACCCCTGAATCATAATGGCTTCCTTCAAGTATCCTCAGTCAGCATTCCCCACTTGTGTCATCATGCACCTCCACCAGCATCAACTGAACAAGGGAGTTTTGTTAACGGCACATGTTAAACAAGGAAATTTCCCACTGATCAAAAAGGAAATTAAGTTAACAAACTGTTTCAAATACAAGAGGATGGATGAAACAGTAAAATTTAAGAGTAGGGGAAGTGATTCATCCTGAATTAGAATCTACAGTAAGAAAAATCAAAGCACGGAAGCTGAAGTGCTCAGCTTTATGACAAGCTTAATTACTGTAAGCATCGTGAACCTAGAACTGTGAACCTTGGAATATATTTATGTCAAAAAACAGACATTATTTTTAATTTATTACCTGAAGATTTTCACATGTTTCTTGACTGTAGGTGAGCCTCTGTATTTCAGTTGGTGAGACAAGATAGAGTGCTTGTCCATTATTGGTAAAGCAGAATGTTCTGGCTATCCGCATATTGGTGAGTGGCAGGTAATATACATCCAACAACGGCCTTAAACTTGGCAAACTTAAGAAAAAGAATTTAAAGAACCCATTAAATATATCAGGATTGTCTATTATTTATCACATGGCTCATTTTAAAGTTACAATACAATATTTTTCTCTTCGTCATCTGCATAAGTACCACATAAACAGGGTATCATTTAATGCAATTAGAAAAATCTCAAAACACAAATATGAGATTTTTAAAAGGTAGCACCTCAAAAGTGAAATTTAAACATCTGCATCACAGATGCATTTAAAAGCATCATTTAAATGATACTCTGAGCATGTAAATCACAGATTCACTTAAAGTATTATTCAGTAATTACTAATGAAGTATTTTGATAAGTATCTGCCAAAAGTTTACAATTAAACATTCTGCCTCTTCTCACAGGTGAAGAATTTCTCCTTGACTAAAAATACAAGTCTAAAAGATCTCGCCTCAAGAACACTTGGAAGTATGCAGGGGTGTGCTTTCAAAGAAAAACAGAATTCAGAAGCCTCAAACAATCTTATGAATTACGTCCACCCTTTTTTGTCTGACTGCATATTTAAGAGGAAGTCCTCTTAGAATAAAGTTCGCTTACCTTTTATTTTCTGATTGTGCACATGTAACTGCAGTACTTACTGCATCAAACTACTGAAGAACAGATGTAACACACTCAGGCTGTAACAATGCTCTTGCTACCAAACATTCCTCTCCCTCATAGTAATAATAAATGCAAGTAAGAAGTGACTGAACACCTGATGTCTTGATAAAGAGAACCCGAAATAAACCGCTGTCTCAAAAACACCCCCTGTGAAATTTTTGTAAAAACATAATTTACACGAGATGTTAGCTGCAAAGGTACCAACAATACATTAAGCAGCTTCTGCTACAGATGCCATCTGCACAAGGCTATTATTTCTAGAAACTAAAAGAGCGGTAAAGGGGCAAAGTGAAGCTGAAAGCAATGAAAAGGAAAGATGCAGTAACTGCAACAGTAAGCATCGTGATTTTTTGTACGATACCGAGATTTCTAAATGTTAGGCTTGCATTTTACAGATTGTGGATTGTCTCTTAGCAGGAGACTTCATAGATGACAAACAAAAGGAACAGGTAACATGACTTTTGAGGCAAGTTCTAGAGGTAATAAATAACCCCCCCGATATTTTCTTGGAGGCACGTCACCCAGAAATCACACATCTGCTGTGCACCTATCAAAAAAAATATTCTTAAGAGTAATGGGAAGTGCTTTCCGTCAGACCGATGGAAGCATAAAATGTCCTTACAGCTTCAAGACAAAAACACAAACATTAGATCAGATAGGACAAGCATGACATCCATGATAGAATTTTCAGAGTATCAACATCTGTTCTAACCTTATATCAATATGTAAATATCTTGAGTATGATATAATGCTCTGACAATGTTATGCAGACCACACATTAAGTCCACTTCCTAGCAGCAATTCATGCTTATGAAATGGAGTTAATTCTTGGCAGTTCAACTTCCCTACACCATGTAACAATTCAATTTTATAATTTAGCACCTACCTCTATGAAAAGTTCTTTAGAAAACTTTAGAAAATGAATCCTGAGGAAAACATGATTTGTTGGAATATATATTACCTGAACATTAAAGTTCAGTTTTAATTAGGGGGGAAAAAAAGAGTGCTTGCCCTGCAAGGTGAGCAGCATTTTCTAGAGATGTTTAGAATATATGTTGGGATACAGATTTAATAAAAGTTTACAGACTTCACAATCAAAACTTGTTTTGTAATTGTAGTATGCATCAGATGAGCTGTAGTTTTATTCCTAACAACTTCCTGAAGAAGTGTCTTTTTAGATATTTCCCCAAGCTGAGAGCTTGTTTTTCCAACCTTAAAAATAATCTTTTAGGAATTTTACTGGCACAATTTTATAATGCCATGTTCCACATTCATCTCGCCATTAAGCCAGGACTAAAATGTAGGTGTAAGGGTATAGATATATACATGCTGCTGTTCTGAAAAAAATAACATATGGCAACATTCAAGATGGATATGTTAAAAATTACATAGGTGACATGTAAGTACATTCAAACATTACTTTTACACATTTAAATCCCTTACTTTAGATGACTTATTTCTATACTACAACTGCTAGCAATTAATCTTGTCTTTATAACCTGAGTTTAAGGCCTTTAAGACATGAGCAAGCTACTCAACAAAAAAGGTAAGCTTGAGGCATGAGTGTAATGCAAACAGCTGCACAAAAATATGCAGAATTTTGGTCAGGTACCAGCTGAAGGTCTGACTCAAGGTAGTTTTCTCCATCAGGGAGTAAATTCACATTTGAGAATCTTCATCAACTCAAGGACCTACACCACACATTTGGAACTATTTGTTCCAATAGCTCAGGGTAGCTTGAGCTAAACTGGTAAACTTTTTCATGTGTTAAAGGCATAACTAGTAGGAAAGTGTAATCAAAATTATCCAGGCCCAGGTGTTAGAAGTTCATCAACATGGAGCGAATGCAGATTTTTTTGTAATTCCTTACGGAAAAGGAAAGCTTTATCTAGAAGACTATTTGTTCTTTTTATATTTAAGTTACTTTCACACGGGTCTTACCTAAAAGTCATAATATGTCCATTGGCACAGAAACATGCAAGGCAGACACTGTTACTCAATGACACTATATCTCCACGAAGAACAAAAGAAGTCTCTGTTATGTTTTGCTTATAAATACAGTTCTGGGATGGCAGTGAGATAACTTTTGCTTGCTTTTCCGAACATATCACTGCATATTGGTTTTCACTGATTTCCTGAGAGGAAGAGGGAGACACTGAGACAGGTCGTCGCTTTTTTGATTTATCTTTTTCATCTTTATCTTCAGGAACATTGTGTTCTCTCCAGGGTTCATGTGCTGGTGGGACCAAAGATCCCGTGGTATCCAGAAAAGCCATTCTCAAGATCGCCCCTTTTAGCCTCAGGATGGTTCCTAGGAAAAAGAAGTTGAGCACATTTCTAAAGCGCTTCTCTTAAATTGTTGTTCAAGGTATATACGTATTCAAGAAAGCGTTAAACCAGTTTTCAAGGGTTAAATGTACGCATACTCTTCCATTAACTTCAATAGAAACATATACATTTATTGAGAGCCAAGTTGGAATGCACATTTGTATTCATGTTCACGTCACAAATGCAACCAATTTCATTTTCTCCTGAGGAGTACACAGTGTGCTTAACATCAACAATTATTAGTCACAGGTGAGCACCTACTTTTTCTTCAGATAGATTCAGAAACAAGCAACATGTAAGGTTTTTTCCCCCACTGCAGTTCACACTGGAATCCACTTCTTTCTAGCATAAACTGAAAGAGGAAAAGGTTTTCCCTCCCCACTGTTTAAATCACTATCTCTGTAGGCCAGATCTGAAGCTAATACATTTCTTATTTTACTTATTTATTCACACATGAGTAAAAACATGAACATTTGTTAAGTACACCAAAATCATATACATTGTACTATTTGAGGTTCATGCTGCAGATCCAGTGAGTAAAGATAATGTCAAGTCTGCAGCATTGCCTTTACAATCAAACGTTACCAAATCTGAATACTGCTGCCAATGCCATACTCGATAAGCACAAAACAAATATGGTCTAGAGGTCACACTATTCCTAATCGCTCTTTCAATCAAATAGCATTGCAATTTCCATGTACTGATACCATCTGCATGAGCAAAGTGGAACAGTGCAGCATGTCCTGCATGAGACAGTAGTAGCAGGACAGCTAAATCTATGCCCAACAGCACATTCAGCAAACCATTAACACATAATTATAGCAAAATCAGTTGCTGTGTATCAGGTAAACAAGATACAAGACCTCTCACGGCAATGCAAAGGAATATTTTATCACTAATATTTAAAGCTAGTTGTTCAATATACAACCCTTAGTTTGTATTCCAGTTTTCCTGCATCATGAAAAGGGAAGTTTTCTACCTCATGATAAAAAAAGAGCATTTGAAATAAAATCATAGAATTGTTTTGGTTGGAAAAGACCATTGAGTCCAACCATCATCCTAGTATTGTCAGGTCCACCCCTAAACCATGTCCTTAAGCACCACATCCACACACCTTTTAAATACCTCCAGGGATGGTGACAACCACTTCCCTGGGCAGCCTGTTCCAGTGCTTGACAACCCTTGTAGTGAAGAAATTTTTGCTAATACCCAATCTGAGCATACTCATATCTTCTGCTATTTCTGTTTAACAATTGCTATGTACTACATTAAAGTTATGAAACATGCATTTCTCAGCAAGAGAAGGTATTTTTATATTACATGACATCATATTTTCAATTTTGCAATTTTAAAACTCTGGTAATGAACTACCCAATCTAGATTGTTCACCTTAGTAGCTAAATCAATGAAGTATATGAAGTTTCAATTAATCCATAATTGAGAAAAACATTTTCTTTAAAAAAATATAAAGAATGACAACACTACCGTAATAAAGTATAAGTTAGCCTGTCTGCTTTGTACATACCACTAGGAGAAACAATTACTGGCTGAAGAAGTCTTTGCTCTCCTCCAGGGGGTAAGTTCAGTACAATGACAAGCACTGTACCCAGCGTTGTCCCAACCCACAGGCATGGGGAAGGTGATGTATCGGCCTTTCTTGTGAAAGTCTCACAAAAATGAAGAGCGGAAATTGCCTCGCGTGACTCTTTATCAATGCTAGTCACACTAGAACTCCGGGATCGACTGAAAGAGTTGTCTTTGACATCTGAAAATAAATCAATATTACTTAAAAAGAATGGCAAAATGCAGGCATTAAGAGAATTCAGATTTTATTTTTTGTTCTTTAGCATGAGGTATATAGTAACTACCATTCTATTAACTCCTGTATTCTTCCTCAGTCATATTTCCTTTTGGCCCAGTTTTCAGCACTGTATCCTGAACAAAGAACCAAACAGTTTTTTGCAGAGGTTGCCATTATGTAATAGTCCTGAACAATTGTTATGCATATTTTTGTTTTCTTGAGACAGAGAGTGACTGTCAAACAGGACTCCTCCTTTAAAAAAAAAATAGAATTACAAACCTCTCTGCCCATTAGTTCATTGATCAGATTAAAAAATAGTGGCTTTTACAGAATACTTTAATCTTACAAAGATGCAACTATTTCAGTTTAAGAACTGCAGTGACATCCAGACAGCATGATAACATGTAACCTGTAATGACTCACAATAATATTGTCCCACTTTTGGAAAGTGTATGGAGGAGGACTAACAGGTTATTTACACACACCCAAACTTTTAGTAAGGAAAATGTCAAATGCTAGTAAATGCCACCGGGCACTGGTATGCAAAGCTGAAGACTTCTGTTTTGAATACTGTAC
The DNA here is from genome assembly GCA_013400195.1 of Aramus guarauna. Lineage (NCBI taxonomy): Eukaryota > Metazoa > Chordata > Aves > Gruiformes > Aramidae > Aramus > Aramus guarauna. Next base: position 2,733,080 of record VXBL01000245.1, on the reverse strand, counting down.
AAAATGGCCATAAAACTTTTCAGGACATCTTACTCATTGCTCAGCAAACACAGTTCTTGTAACAGAGAGTGAATTCTAGTCCTAACAAAAACCTGAAACCAGTAAACATGCTGCTCCATTCTAGCTGTGCGCTGTCTATGCACGTGGTGATACTTAATGCACCAGCATGTCTGAATTTATCTGTGCATTCACAAATTAATGCTTTAACTCATCATTCCAAAATTTTAGCACAAGACAACCCTTACTAGGAAAAGCTTGATGCAATTTATAGCATGACTTTGAAAAAGTTACGTAGTTTCAGATCTTTGGGTAAGGTATAGATGCAACAGGCATCTTGTTTAGATCTTGTTTAGAGCAAGATTAAGAGCTGAAGAACAACATTTAACCACATACTTTCTGGAAGTATTGCTACGTTAATTTCATTACATTATTGCAAAACTTTCTACAAAGAACATCTAACATGCATTTGAAAAGCATACAAACTAGATTTCAACTGACTAAATACAGACATCTACTCAACACAAACTGAGTCTTCTCAGGAGATACTTGTCTTACTCCAAGAAGGATAGAAAAATCATCGTTCTGTCAAATTTTAGCTAAATCAAATGTAAAACATGGATTATAAAAAGAAACTAAGGTCAACCACTCAGATATTGACATCCGAAGTTCTCACTTTTAAAAAAATCAGATTCAGAATAAAACAATGAAAACCATTAATTGTTTTTATAATTCTTCTAATGACCACCACCTCTTAAAATACTCGTTTCTTCAGGCTTGAATATTTACCAACAATGTTTTTTCAACTCTAAAATGGATCAATCAGTCTGAATATAATCGTAGGTTAACTGCAACAGATTAAACGTGCATTTGTTGAGTTGCATCTGGTTGAATATTTGAAGAGCATGTGCACAAATTCCAGAAGGATTGGAACAGACAGGAAAAACCCCATAAAAATTAACTTGCCAGACAATACAGGCATTGTGGAGAGTAGACATTCATTCAGGAAAGAGAATTAGAGGTAAAGAGTTTAACTGCATTAGTGTATATTATTTATCCTGAAGTCAAGGAAGAATCCATGGTTTGTTAATAGATTAGTTTCAGATAAAGAGGATGTGATGACCCACTATACACCACTTCATCTAAAGAATGGAAAGATGAGACACTAAACCAAAGGATTTGACCCAGTGGCCATGGTACCTTAATCATCTGGATTACAATATTGAAAAGCAATGGTATAATGCAGACTATAGAGTATGTTCAAGATAACTTCTGTTTTAGAAAGCGGAGGATAAATAGAGAAGCACAGACTTTAGATTTTGTTTTGGCTATTTAGGGAGGAAAAAGGGTAGGCTAAAGATCTAAAGACAGAAAAGTAATTTGAAAGAATGAGATCATGGAAGTAATAAGGATAATGAACTTGGGAGAAAGGCATTTCAGCTGACAATCTCTGAAGAATATGCAAAAGGTATCCCACCAGGAGAAATGATAGAATAAAAAAAGATCATAATTGCCTAAGTAAGTTATTTACAGACCTGAAAACCTAGAAGAATTTTACACAGAACAAAATGAGGCATCTAAGTGCAGATATCTATGCACATGCAAAGTCAAGTAAACCAGTCAAAGGCTATTACAATTTGGAAGGTATAAACTATTTCCTGAGTATACCAGAAGATGACAAAATTCCATTATTTCAGTAGAATGAACAGCAAATATTAAGTGATGTAGAAAACGCTGAAACTCTTTCAGGATCGGAAAATACCAAAAGAATTCCAGCATTTTCTTTTCTCCAGTCCTCATAAAAAAGAAATCTTCTATGTACTAAAACAACAGGAGAATTAGAACACACTGGATACTAATTAATTACAAATGTGGTCCAGTCTATAAAGTATGATAAAATTCACCCTAAGCTGAAATTATCCCTAACACATTAGTAAACTAATAAGGAAGATCACATTGAAAAGAGAAATCAATTTTTTCTGCTCTTTCATGCCAATAAGGCTACAGTTAAATCCCTCTAGTTCTAGGCACAAAAGTTTTGGAAAGATGAGGAAAAATTCCAAGTCCAGAGGACATTAACAGAAGCCATCCTAGTTTTAGGCAGCATAACCTAAAAAAGAAGGAACTGAACTTTGTAAAAAAAAACCCCAATCTGCAAAAATGAAGATTGGAGATATGATGACAGCTTTCAACAGCATAAAAGATGGCTAACAAAAAGATAGGGAGCACTTATCTCTGTTCATTGTGAAAAGGACAAGTTAATATGGAAGCAAGGAAGATTGATTAAGTAACAGGAAGTTTGTCTAACTGACTATAAAACATTGGAACTTTCTGTCTGGGATTTTTCTAAGAACTTATTCATTGGAGGTTCATGAAGAGATGAGAGGTTAAATTGTCAGACATCTGGATGCTTGCCACAGCAATGGATTAAAGGATCTCTGAGGGTTCCTTCCAACTTCACGTTTCTCTGAGAGGAGCAAGCTGTAGTTGTAAATTGTAAATCAGGGTGGTCCAGCTCAGTTTCAGGATATCCCAGTGCTGTGGACTCTTTCCTTGCTGATAGCAACAGTTGTCAAATACACAGTTCTGCAGCCGCCAGGCTGATGCTGGTCTGTCTTCTGCTGGGGTTGTGGCAGCAATGCTGCTGCAGGAGGGGGAGCAAGCTGTGGCAGGCAGAAGGCAGCTTTCACATTCGGGCTGCATCTACTGCTGTAGGTCTACAGCTGTGCCCTGTCACCTTCAGATAAGAAGGCAGGGGGGCTGGAACTGATCTACAAGCTAGCAGCCAAAGTCCTAAAAAACTAATAAATCTACTTATTTGTATGCTGCTTTAGTGATGCAATTAATGACCTTTAGTACTACAGACTTCACAACAGAACTGCTTCTTATATAAAAAGGTACTGTGCTTTTTCAAGAACAATTAAATTCTCAGACTGGTCATCCATCCAAACAGCTATATATTACTTTCATTTAGAGAGAGTGGTCACAAGACAATTAACATTTGTAAAACTATGTCCAGCTATTTGTTGAGTGGCCCTCAACACATCCTGTTATTCTTAAGATACATTTTAAATTGAAAAATAAATTATCAGATGCTTCTAAACAGGCAGCAATTTTCCTTACATTATCTGCTTATTTGTACTTTGGCTATCACAGCACTACTGATAAAGTGAGTGACAGACGCCTGAAAACTATGACGAAAGTGCGATAAGCCATGTACAAGATTTGCAGGCTTACCTTATGATGACAGCAATGACATTTTGTGCCTGACAGCCCCCAAAAAGAGTGGAATGAAAATTTCAGTTCTACACTTCAGATAAATGCAACAAAATTATGATAGTTTACATAACTTAGGACCCTTACTTTAACGTACTCCCATTCTGTAAAACAGTTTTAGTAAAAATAAAATCAACTAGGTAAACTTACCTAAATCAGGCTTTAACTCAGTTGGCAAACTTAGCTTCCTGGACATCTTTGCTGAAAAGTGAAGTATATCTTTTTTTTAAAAAGAATAAACATGATTCTGCTGGCCTTTATTGCCTCTTTCCCAGCACTTAATATATCATTGCTTATTACATTAATGGCAGTACTTAACAGGATTTCTACTAAAGCAGAGCCTCGCTCCCACAAGGGAGGGGTGCAAAATAAAACATGGAAGATACCAAAATCCCCAAATTCAGTATTTTATGATTTTTGCCAAGCTTCATTTCTCCTCAGGCTTCAGGCAGAACTTGATGGATTGGATGAATTTTGCTTTGGCTCAACCTCCAGTTTTACCTCCTCAGGTGAGGAGACAAAATACAGACTCCTGGCGATTGCAAGAACATGCACTGAAGTTTACATAAAGTTAACATCTCATCCCCTCTTCTTCTGCCCTAATTCCTGTTCAAACCAGACATATTTAAAATAGAGACAAGATGAACTTTTCATTATGCTAAAACATTAATGCATGTTTAAAAATCTAGTAATGTGAGATGCAATCCACAACCTTAGAAGAATGAGGACATTACAGAAAATAATTATAAAAGCAGCAGCATACAAACACTAACTGTCAAACAAAAGACAGTATAGTTTTGATATTATTGCTCAAATAAAAAATAGCCCTTGAACTCATCCGTGACTTGGAAAGTTCTCTTTACAGGAATGGAAATCTTGTGGCCCATTTAAAATGCAGTACAATACTAACAAATGCTGCTATAATAAAAGTCACTAGTAAACTAGTAGCCATACATCCCTCTTCCATCTTTCTTTCAACAATTGCTGGAGAAGGAATAATTTTGATGTAGCTTAACAACTAGATCAGGGATAGACTCTAAATTTATTTCCCAGCCACATGCTCGAATTGTGATATATCATTTAATTCTTCACTATCTTGTAAAGGTAATAGCTCTCTACCTAAAGTAGATGTTGAGAATACCCTCATAATTCTATGAGTACCTTGTAATGGATACCAGTCATAAAGCAGCCTGAATCTTGTTGCTTCTCAGCTAAAAATTGAGTTAACTCATTCTTATTGTTTTAACAGCAATCATCCTGTTTTCTACGAATCCAAAAGACCAATGTGAGTTAAAGTTACTTCCACTCATTCATAAAGTGAAATACTTCTTTGTATGATCAATTACGGTCATCAATATTTCAAATGCTAGTTATCTGAACAGTTGGAACAGTTTTATTCCTGTCATAAATTATAAAAATTTGAGAGTAAGACTCCAGAAATAATCTTCTAATTTCCTTCATGTGTCAATTTTACAAAGTATGTCCTATTTACATTAAATTGAAATTACTTACTCAGACTGACATGACAGTCACTAACTTATTTCAGTGCAGGCTGAAACAAAAAAGGATAGTCAGGCTACATGTTTTCTACCCTCATCCATGCATTGGCACTGGCATCTGCCTTGCTTAATGGTGAAGCCAAAACTCACAAGGTCAACTCCTGTTTCAGATCAGAACTCAGCTATATAAACAGAAAGCCATGGTACAACACAGCACTAGCGTGGAGGAGCACATCTTTCTGCTGTCAGCTTGAACTTGTATCAGCTTGAAAAGAGATCATGAAACCTAATCTGGAATTGTGAATTTAAAAAAAAAAAATCAGTGTTCCTTATCATAAGACTTGCTTTCTGTATTAAACCTGTAAACCATAAAAGCTGAGATACTGAACAAACACTCAAGTATGCACACAGAAAAAAATCTGAGCTATTTTTGGCTTTTCACAGCTTTGACCATGTGTGAATATGAGCAATGATTAGTTAGCTTAGTCACTTTGAAGATCAGAGCGGTCACTTTTGGTTTTTCAAATAGAAAAGTTTAACACACAATTTTAATGACTGAGAAAACTGACAAAAGTAAGATACTAGGTAACAGGTAATATAGCAGGTAATAACAAGTACAGGTAAGCATGGTGGATTCTACGAGTCAATTTACTATTTTAACTTTTTGTTCCTGAGTGAAAAGCCAGCTGCATGAACTAGGTTGATAGAGGTAAAACAAATTTGTTAAGACACCACTTCCTACAGTGAACTATGCCTCATTAATAGGACAAGAGGATACATGAAATGTTAAAAAGGTAGAAATTGTGAATTAAAGTGCTATGCAAAAAATACATTTTAAAACACACACTGATGTGTCAAAAACATCCATAATTCAAATGTAAATAGGAAACAAGAACCTATTTAAATAGCAGTAGTGCCATCTTGTGTTTACAGAAAGAAGTGCCTAATCGTGCAATAAGAAAATAGGAGTATTTCACCAGCAAAGCAGTTTTTAACTAATATGACTTAGTATTAAAAAAGCCTGCTTGTACTCATCTCTGGCTTACAGTTTACAATATTTTTGGAAAATTCAGTTTTTGCTATTTCTCAGATGAAAACCAGCAATATGCTAAACAAGTTCTACAACACAAAGAGATACCTCAGAGAAATGGAAACAATAGGATGGAGATCTACAGAGTGAGCACTCAGTGTCAGGCTTTTTACTCCAGTGGTACAAAAGGGCAAGGGTGATGGTGACTGCTCTTGCTGGGTGTGACTGACCTTGAGCAGTAGCTGTCATATCAGAGTTTAATATCTCTCTTGGTGGTGGGGTGATTGCTCCAGCACTTACAGCCAACACTACTCTTCTGCAGCTGGTGTGAGGCAAGGAGACAGACCAGAGGGGTGTTTTGTCCCTCCTGGCACACTGCTGCTCAAGGCAACAATGACTATTTTGCCTGTGTTTAGACCTATATTTAACACTCCTTTAAATTAGAAAACCTAGAGTCATACACAGGCACACATGCATTCTTTCTGTTGCTAATATGTAGTTAAATAAGTATTATAAAAGTATGATATTGGAGAATTGTCCAAAAACAACATTCAGGATTCCTGGAGATTTCTCATAGGTCAGGCTTGAGTAGCAGGTGGTAAAATATGAAAGGTTACCTTGGCATACCATGTTATATTTTGGCACAGCAAGCTCAACCAGCTCAATGAAGAAAACCTGAAGGCTGAGACATGACTGAGCTATCAATAGGAAGCTGTGGCTTAAAAGTAATAGTTACATTTTATTTGCAGTGGGTTATCCTGAGCTGATACTTTATAACGTATAGCACGTCAGTTTGAAAGCTACAGACTGATTTGTCATCCGTTCCCTATTTAAGGATACAGCCTTTAAAAAATTTCTAAAGATTATAAAGGAGACAAGTGTCTTGGTGTTTTGACAGACAAGAGAACAGTTTACATAAAGCTTATTTCATTTAACATAAGAAATAAGTAAGCAGCTCAGAATGTGTTAGACATACCAAAGTTCCCAAATTATTCTGTACTTGACAGCTACACAGAAGTGAAAGATCAACCATCTCAATATTGGTCATGTAAAAGAATTGAATATTGTACTGGTGACAGTACAATAAAGAAATAGGTTATCAATGCTGAAATCTCTAAATTTGATATAAGAATAATAAAACCATTTTACAAGAGAATGTAAGAAGAGATGTACTTAATATATTCCAAGTTAAAGTATTAAAAACACACTGGAAGAAACAGTCTTACTCTGGCATTAGGGTAAATGAAAACTTTGATTCCATGAAAACAGCACTAACAGTCAATGATTTCAGCACTGTTTGAAAAACTTAGGTGTACACTTCAAGTGTAACAAATGTGAGAAACCTTATGTCAATAGTAACAGCAGGGATTATAGAAGTTTGGAATTAAAGCTCCTCTGCTTAGATCTGTCTACTAAAATTGTTTGCAATTGTTTTTAAAGTTATAAACTGCAGAAAAATAAAACAAATTTTCCTGAAAAGTATTTGACATGTAGCCTAGTGGAACAGTTATGAAGGTCTTAGTCTACAATATTTTGCATGCACCTTTACTCAAGCTTCTTCCAGTAATGGATGTTACAATACAATACAATCAGCTTCTGGCCTGATTGGTAGCTATATATTTAATCACATATATTTCTTCATGTCAAATAATTAACTGACCTAAGTACAAGTAAAACAGCTTAAGATTTTGCTTCTACTGAAGTTGGATCACAATGCCTTTCTATAAAAGTGACATGACCTTAGAAATTAAATGCTTCCTACCAATTCTTCTTCCTGTAAGTTCATCTACATTTGGTACGCTTCTCTGTATTACCTCACAGCACATTATTTATACTTTCAAATATTTGCTAAATGGCTACCTTTAATAATGGCCACAGCATTTTATATAATATCTAGAAATGGTTAGTTTAATCAAGTACCTCCATATATCCAAGGTAATTGTAACTTTTCCAAAGTTCACCTCTGATGCAAATAAAATGGAAATGTGACTCAGAAGCAACATACTCACAACAGGTCTTTAACTTGAGTTAATATTCCGTTCTAAGGAACAGATAGTAACAACAGAGTATTTAGGAAAAAAAAACAAAGACCAACTGATCTGAACAGCATACATGAAGCATTTATATTTTGTTCTATTTATGCTAATGTTGCAGTCTTAGATGGTTTTTGATCCTTTAGTGATGCAAGAATCCTTGTCTGATACTGTCACTAATGATAGAAAACTGTAGAAGTGAAGATCTCTCTACATAAGTTTCAATAAAGTGGTTAAATTGACAATGGCTTTATGGTACCACCTTACCTCCCTATCACTGAAATGAAATTACTTCTCACTTTGCAAGCAGTATTCCCTTACTTACTGTCCCCATGTGACAAAAAACAGGACTTATTAATAGGAACTGAAATTATCAATGGACATAATTCTTGTTCTGTTTCACAATCCATTTGAAAGGTTATATTTCACACATTGACAAAGAATGGAAAGAACCTGAACTGATTGCACTATATGCCAGTATAGAAAGCTACAACCATGCTACATCAAATTCATTCACGTGAACACAGTTGATGGCAAACAATGTTTCATACAACGTTAAGTTAATATCATTAAGTGACACATTTTACAAAACTCATTGTCCATTCACATTTAGTTGGCAATTCAGTTTAAAACAATGGAATGCAAAAACATGCAGCTATTAACACCAAAGAGATGTTTTGCTTATGTGGAAGAGCTTAGAATATAAGTTCAGAAAGAGTCATGCGGAGTAAACATGCCAGACAAGGTATAGAAAACATGGCAGTGAAAAACCCCCAAACATTCAGTGCACTGCATCAAACCACACAAAACTAACAGCATGAAGATGAAATAATTAAGTTCCTTTGAACTTCCAATATACTGCGCAAGTCACACAAATCACAGTATGGGCTGACTGGGAGACGCTTATGAATTACATGTCAAATGCATTATTATCTCAACTCTGCATTTAATTTATACCCTGAAGAATGCTTTACTTGTAAACGTTTTTCACAGCTCAAAACCAAAAACATTCACAATACTTTTAGTTGAAAGGCTTCAAGCTGAAACAGATGTCAATAGTTCTACAGAATTTTCATTAGCATGTTTTATTAATACTGTAACATTACTCTTTGCAAAAAGTGAAAAAAATAATGAAGTCCCAATCAAAGATACTGTTTTTTTGCATAATATAGGCTGTCTCAAGTTCAGAAGAAACTGCTTTGGGACAAAAGGGAAACACTGTCTCATCAACAGGCATGGATATAACGTGCATGAGATTAAGTGTTTTTCTCATTAGAAGAATTGAATGTGAGTTTCTAGTTAGCCTGGATTTCCTTTAGGAGAAGACATTAATCAATACTCATGTAAATGATACTGTTTAATTACAGATGAATTGACATAATATATTGACAGTCATTTGCTTTCTTGAATTATATTCATGCTTCCACAATCTCAGAACTCATCTTTCTTAACATTTCTGTTATCACTGCACAAAGGGCTCAACATAGTTCTGAGCTAAGGGAATATTCTTGCTCTTCCTCATTCTGTACCTCAGATTCCAAAAGACATCTTCATCACTTGTATTTATCTCACTGAGTTTTGAATGATTCTTCTCCTCAATTACTGAATTGTGATGAAAGGGTTTAACGGTTTAGGACAAAAGTTAAAGTGCCAAACAGCAAATCAAAGGGACACTATAGGAAAAGAAATCACTTCCTCCCTAGTTTTAACCTATGGCTCAACAAAACCCATGAAATAGTCGCTTAGCTAACTTTTACTATATAAAGTAGTTTCAACCTTTTGATCTGATTAAAGAGATGAAATGAAATCCTCCTACAATGATATACTAATGTACTAAATGAAAACCAAATGAACCATTAATACAGTAATTCTGAAATTAAAATAATCATATCCCTGTTTGGGAAGAAAAGTCCCTTTCCCAAAATTAAATCATACAGCCTCTTGTCTTCATTTATTTAGTGACCCAGTTGTCAGAAGCAGAGTTAATTTCCATTCCAATCATAAAAGGGTTCAATCTACCTGCATACAACATATTCCAAGGCAATTTTGTCACCAAATTGTTATGACACAAGTCTGGAGCTGGTAGGCTATTGTGTCACTGTTGGATGCAGAAAAGTAAATATAGTTCTGGAACAGTAATGGGGTGTACTTATATCCGACCAAGTCCTCCTCCAGGTGACTAAATGAAAACATGATACTACCTCTATCTTGACCATAGTCACATAGAGATCTGACCATATGGCTATGAATGCAACACAGAGAAATTTAATCAGCCACAGGTTCTCAAATAAAATACCTCTGCAAAAGTAGTGGAATAGTGTTGTGACTTGCATAGACTGAACTCTTAGTATGGATTAGAATTTCACCCATTCAGGAAATACAGAAGTGCAATTGTAAAATCAGAGCATTTAAACCACCAATATCCTTGATTAAAAAAAAAAAAATCATTGTGCCCAATGTATTTAGTATAGAAGCAGCCCAAAGAATTACCAATTAGCATAAAGAATGAAAAATTAATAATTTAATGGATTGAAATTTGAATTTTATTTTGGTTTTTGCTGCTGGGTTAGTGTTGCATAGAATAAGGCACTGGATTAGGAACAGAGCAGAATTCTTCTAGTTCCTACCTATGTCATTGGCTACCATCTTGGAAAACTTTCTGCTTTTGGTCTTCACTGTAAATAATATTTTAATAAAAAAGATCAATCTAAGTGTATCAAAGGATGAACTGAAGAAAAATAAGACTATAGAAAAGAAAAATACTGTACCCTTTTCTATAAAATTATTCATTTTTTGATCATCATCAGAATTGTTTGGTGAACCAGAACCTATGAGTGAAGACAGAATGAAATGTATATACAAACATATCTTTGACAAAACCAATGTATTAATACAAGCTTTGAATTTAAAGAAGAAACAAAGATGTATTAAAATGTCAAATATTGATACTGGTATTCTCTGTACTTGTACTAGATACTATAAAGTACAAATTATTTTGTTATGACAGGAATTCTGCCATATTGAGATTAACCACAAAAACTATAATGCAAAGTACAATGTTGCACAGTGCAAGTTTATAGCTAGAAATATTTCCCTAATTGAATAAAATGGTTACACTGAATAACTAGATTCCTGTCCTAATCATAGATTCAGACACAAATATTAACTTAAATTATGATACACAGAACACAGCCATAACAATAAAGTCAAGTTTTGAAAAAAATTTTTTTTTTTCCAGTGCAGTAAGTCACTGTTGGGCCACAGTTCTTCAATTATTCTGCAGGCAATTTGGAGCCAATGCTGGGATTTTTCTGAATCCTTAATATAGAAAAGGCAGTGGTGGCTATAGGCCACAACTTGATGCTTACCATTGTCATGAAATCAAAACATAGCTCAACTAAAAAAATGCCAAATTTAATTGGATTTTATAGTGTGGAAATGTAAAATAAGAATAGAATGCAAACAGTGACACTTATGAACACAAACTCACAAATGTTTTACAGGTCAGATAAATGCTCCCAGAACCTAAGCTTATTACCATTTAACTTCTGTAGAAAAAAGCAGGAGATAAAGTTATTTCTCTTGCATTTGCACAGTATTTCTATAGTTCTGTGTTATTAAAGCTGTAGGATATTCTCCTAACTTGCATAGGCAGGTAGCCCCTCTCACAGTCCTCTCAACTGTATAACCGCCCACTGGAGAAAGTTAGCTTCCACTTCCCTTCACCAGGGCATGGAAAGGTGGAAGAGGTGGAAGATTTACCTCACTTGAGCAAACGGAGACTTCAGCCCAAAACAGTGGCTGATCTGTTTTACGGATCATATTGTAACAGTCAAAGCCAATAATGCACTCAAATTGCCAGTCCCATCCTTCAGTCTTAAAGCTAGTAACAGGCAAACTTTTTGTGCTAGTGTATTTTCCTCTTAACTAGGAACCCCTAGACAGGAGAAAGTTCATTTAAATCTAGTCTCTATCTTGGACCTCAAGCTCACCAACACTGTGCAGCTGATTTCTCAAAAATGTCCTCTCATGTCTCTGAAAAAAAGCATGCCATGTTCAAGCTGCTTTCCAGTCTTCCACTCTTGTCCAGCAAAGATGTGAAACTTAAACTAAGCCTAAGAAACTGCAGCGCTCTCTTCTCTTCACAAAGATCACCAAATGATTTCCATGTCAGGGAAGTGCCTTCCTCCAAGCACCTTTCTCAAAGGAACACTGGAGAAGCCTGTCTAGGCTGAACCTTATCTCATTCACCGAGAGCTGTTAGGGCAGGGTAGAACAGAGGGAAGCAAGGCACAGTCCCACCTTGCTACTTCAAGTTTCTGTTTTACAGAGGAGTGCAACACTGGATTTTCCCCTTCATGTTTTGTGCATTCACTATTTTTGGTATTTTAGACTTATTTCTCTTTAGTATTTTGTGTGAACCCAAGACATTCCATACTCTTCACAGAATACTCAGTTCTCCAAACTTCTAGATTTTATTCTAATATGAACTAACTTCAAAATAGTCTTCTCAGATAGTCAACTCAAATTGGAGATTGATTTCTGCCTCTGCAGAATTAGGAATTTCCCCAATTCGGTTTTCTTTCAGGACATTTGAATTAATTTATTCTAAGTTTCCTCCTTTTTTGATCCTCTTAAAGAAATATCCAAATTCCATTAATTTTTAACCTATTTCAGCTAACACAACTCAGACAGGAGGGAGATAAACAGAGAGGGAGGGGAGCCAACTGTTCAGTTTAGGATTTTTGCATCTAGACCTTGATTTTCATCTTTGGGCTTGCTTTTACTGCATTGTTAATGAAAACTGAATTGAGTTTTACTCCAACTCCAAATTACGGAAGAAATCCTCTAATTCAAATGATACAGTGTTTTAAGTTTTAGCAGCATCAGTTGGAAGTGGTTTGGGCTGATGTTTGAGTGATGCTGGAGCAAGGGGAAAAAAGGATACAAATTAAGGGTTACAACTCATTAGCTGTTCATCGTACATATTTTATAGCAGTCTATCAGAAACTAGACTCAGCCTGGACTTTAAGTTGGTCAAATTCAAATATCTTAGTAAGAATCAGCCTCCTCAATCTTGACAGAGAAAGGGATTTACTGCAACTGCAGCACTGCCCAGCAAGCGGCTTACAGACATGGGTCTCAGTATTTAAAAATAGGAAAGATAAACTTTATTCTGGACACCACAAAAAATGCTTGCATTAAAGATGCTGACAACTTCAGCATGCCAGTACTTATCTTTACACAGGTTTGTCATGAAACCACATCTTAAGACTTTAAAATTTCCAGCCAAATTTTGCTTTAATACAATAAGTCTAAATTACTCTAAGAAAGGGTTAGCAAAAAAGAAAATTACATTAACTGACCTAGATGAGTTTTGCACAATTTAAAATTAACATCAAAAAGACAGCAGTTGTCAAATCAGAAATTAAAATTTGTTAAAATTTCTACTAGTGCTACAAACAAGGTATTTTGTTTTGTTATGCTTTCAACTTGGCTTTGATAGGTACAGGCTACAATAGACACAGAATCTACCTTTAGATTCCTACATTGATTACCATTTTGCACTACATTGCAGAGTGCACATACTACTTTAGGTACTTGGGGCAATTTTGCCCTTTTCATTCAAAGCTGTACTGAAAGAGTAAAAAATAAAGTGACATATTTCAAAAATTCTCTCAGAGTAATGGTGAAGATAAGCTACTACATGAAATAATCATCTCAAATACTATATATTGGCATGCACTATTAAAAATTTACATGGCTATAGCCTCAACTAGTCAATATTAAACAAAATACTAACTAGTACTACATATTGCTGAAGCTTTCATTTGAAATATTCACATACAGTAGTGGTAACTAAAAAAAAAAAAAAAGGAGGGAGGTGTTAAGTAGGGAATTCCTGGTTTGTAGAGATGCCAGTTTCTGAAGACCTCTTGATTACAGAGAAAAATAGTAATTTACCACTTATGAGGAAGCAGAAGTAAACTAGCTTTTTACAGAAATAATCTTCACCACTTTTTAGGACTCAAACACAATCACATGAACTATTAGAGGAATTTGTGCATCTCAAATGTTTCAGAATTCCATTGTGCAGTATTGTTCCCTGAAGCATAAATATTTCAGATTATCTCTCTTCACTCATCTTTATGACTTATTCCTATTGCATCTCTTAAATCAGCCTTGTTTTAAAAATGCAGTTGTGCAACACAGCAAAATTTATGACAGCTCTAACAGTTTGTGAGAAGACAACAGGTTTTATATAATTACTCAACTAGTAAACATTGACTTAAAGCATGCCATCTTCTGGGCAAATAAGAAGCTGAAAAATCAGAAAGTTATGATTACCTGAAGTGGGTGATTTGCAGCGATCTTCTGGCACCATTGTACCTTCATTAATATCACAAAGACCTGCTGGAACACAAAAACAGTGTATAATAAATACAGCTGCTATTTTATCCTTTCTTCCACTGAAGTTAGGAACTTCATTTCTTATTAGCTAGAAACCAGCCAGTTGTGATAATGTAGTATGTAACAGGAATTCTAATTTAGACATTACCCACAGTGATTGTAGAGTCACCTCTTTCTACTAAAGTTTTCTTTACAAAACACACTTCCTCATTAAATTTCAGTGAAAACCACCATATTTTCAGCAAGACAGACTTATCAGAACAGTTAATTATTTACACACTATACATATATATTAAGTACAAATATAATTTCTGGTTTGAAAAAATCCTAGAGTTATATTAACAATGTAATTACAAAAGAAAGTCAGATGAAAGAGGATCTTGAAGATTACAACCATGCGTGCAGTATGATGTGTGAAACTACAGTGCCTTTTTTCAAATTATTTTCTCACTGTTACAGCAATATGCTTTGTATTTGCTGTTGCATTGCCAAGTTTGTCTTCCAGCAAAACTTCTTATTGATGTCCAGTACCGAATTTAGGTTTTAGGGTGCTTATGAAAGTGCTCTTCCTTACATGGAGGAATTTCACTAAATTCTTACATCAAACCTGATCATTTGACTAACTCTAATATGTTAATATCTACAAGCTCATTCTTTCCATTCCAGTGAAGGAAATAAAGCATAGGAGTCCAAATCAGATGCTAAAGATAGAAGCTGCTTCGTAAGGATCCTCAATATTATTCCATAGCACTAACTAGAAGTATACGAGGAATTTTTCTATTTTTCTTTTTGACAAGAAATTGCTGTAAAGACTACCCACAATTAAGAAAAGTTGAATTTTATTGTATTTTAAGGCTAGTAATGCATCTTAAGCTTTATTATATAAAGTTTTCCTTCAGAAGTGTCATGATGTGATACTAATGCAAGCAAGCATGTAATACCTAAGAGTAGTTAAGAAATATTTGTTAAAATGAAAGGTTTTTGCATGCACACAAATATTTCAAATAGTCAAAAAGCTTGAAAGGTGTAATGGTAATGGTTAAGGCAACAAGAGCTTACACAAGCAAAGCCTGTTTATACAGCTGTACTCAACATGTTCACTAGCACATCTGTACATATCTGTTAACAGACAACAATAAAAAAAATATAGGAACAATACTATTTATCAAAGCTTTAGATTTTCCAAATACTAAAACAGAAGTTAATCATTTAAAGGAAAAAAGGGTCTCCTGAAATACATCGATGTGGAACACATTAAAAATATGTTGCATTCACATGCAGTTTAATTTATGCAAAACAGTCTTTACTAAGATTACTAAGAGCTTGAACCTCAAAATTCAATGACTAGGATTGATGTGAAATTGCCAAATAACCTTAAGGCTTGGTTAAAGCCTACACTTAACAGTCCTGGAATTGATTTCAATTGTAAAATGTATGGTAAAAATCTCAGATGGAAGCTATACCTTTCCACTACACAGGAGGAAAAAAAAAGAAGCAATTTATTTCTTTATCAGTAAATCAATGAGCACTATGGTATAATCATGATACGTATTCTCTAACAAAGCATGATTTAACAGAGATGCTGCTCTGAAAGCACCAGAGTTTTAAACATGCATGGGAATCTAAATGTTTTGTACTAGACAGGCTTGTGTAAAAAGATATTTCACAAATCCAGGTGCTTCTCTCCCAACAAGCAACACAAGTTTTAGACAGCAGCAGTGTTGGGAAGACAAACCTTTACTGTGCTTTTAGAAATAGTTGTGTTTCTAGATCAAGTGCCTTCGGGAGCCAAACTGCACAAATCCAAACATGCAGTTCAGGAACTTAATTTCCTCTTTTCCCATAAATTCTTTATCTTCATAGGAAGAGTTTAACTTCTCACACTAGTTTTCCTATGAAGTGAAATCCTGCATTGACAGGCATAGTCTTTAGGCAAGAATGAAGTCACACACCTGCATGCTAGATTTTTGTAAGAAGTCTTGAGTCTACGATTTGATTAATATATGTCTTAATGAGTAACTCATATCAATTGATCCAACAGAAAACCACCAAAGTATTCTATCATAAACCTATACACTAGTGGGATAAATCTTACCTAATCCATAAAATTAGAGTAAGTGGGCATTATGACAATCATTGTGGCACATAAGCCTTGGAAACCTAAGCCATCACTGCTGCTGTTTAAGAGAAAGAAGGAACAGGAATAGATAAAAAATAATTTTATCTATGACTGCATTAGTAATTAAACTAAGCAGAGAATAGCAAGAATGATCTCAGTTAAATTTGGTCATGGACAGACCCTCAATAGTTCACAATGAGAAGAAACTGGTATACAATTGTTATTGCTGTTCATCTTACAACCCTGGGTACCCTGACAGAAGCAGTGTGCAGAGTGGCAGTAAGACAGCTCTCCTGGAAGAGTTCTCTGGTTTCAGGCTTACAGCATGTGTGCAAATTACTACGGATTACAAAAGCAAGTTGACCCAAGATTTTTCATTTCAGAATCGCAAAGATTACAATCTGACTAGAACATAAAAGATACAGAAAAAGTGACCTTCTAATAAACTTTTAGCTTGTGTCTCTGAACTCTAGTAGCAAGAAATTTGAAAAACCCAAAAATGAATGAAAAAAATCAAATAATGTCATTAAAGATATAAAAATTATTATTAATTACCACAGTGCATTAAAGACTCCCTAGTATTACTGCTGAAATTAACTGATGTATAAAGTAAGTTTCAGAAGATATTTGTCAGTTTCTCACATAAGCTTTAGCCAGATAATATATCTAAAGAAACTACAAATTGACTGGAAACCAGCCTAACTAAAAATTACAACTAAGTTTTAGCTTGATATGAAGATACGGAAGTTAGAATTACAAAAAACTAACCTGAAAAATTAAGTAAAAAACCCCCAAGCCCAACAATCAAACTTTCTGATTCAGTTCTGGATTTGGCTTGGCCACAGCTGATGTTGGTCTAGTTTAGTTGACATTTAAGTTAAAATTTTGAATAGAGTTCATGTCCAGATCCAGTTCAAGGAGAAAGCGGATAGGGAAAACCACTAGAGCAAGCAACCCCACAAGAGTTCTAGGCCTATATTTTCTTCAGGTTTCACTCAACTCCACTTCTGAAACCCTTATAGATTACATTAAAAAAAAACCAAACACCTTTTTCATGTATTATAGAAAAGTCGCATGCAAGAACTGCTTCTATTTTGTCAGAATCCTAAAGTGTCTCTGATAGAAGTAAGTAGTACTAACTTATAAAAAGTTGTATTATATATTGTACTACTTGAAGTCACATAAAACCTTGTAACTCCCACCAACAGTAAGTTGCAAAAGAGTTAAGACTGGTGTTCTATGTGAACTTAATTATGTAACTAAACAAGGAAAAACAACAGCTGTCATAAGTTTTGGTGTTTGGTCATAAAATTACAAATTGGTTGATAATTTGGTACCAATATTGCCTTCCTTCTTAATGGCTCCTGTCATATTTAGCAAACAGTATATGAAGCAAAGGTCTCTAAACAATGTAAGCTTCCCCTTTGTATAGAGTTTTCATCACACTATAAAACTTTTACTTACACATCTGTCTTTTGGCACATAGCCCAAGTTGGGTTTTTCCCCCCCCCACTATTATGACCTGAAGGCAAAGGTTGACTTTATTTTTATCTTTGACAAGCACCTGACAACATTGTCTAGAAAGCCTTCACAAAACACATATACTGCATGCTTCACAAACTATAAATTGCCACCCAAAACATGTGAGTAATATACCTGGTATGAATCACTGATAAATTCCAAAACACGATCCCAACTGGGAGCTTGTATCTGTTGAGCTAGCCTGAAATGACAATTTACAGTCTAGCTAGTGTAGAGAGCCTTGTCTCTAAATAGATGCTGCTTTAAGACGGGAATCTGAATTTCTTTTCTGAGTAGAAAAAATGACAGAAACATACATCATATTCTTGCAACACAAGTGAAGGGAAAAATCTTGCATTTTTAAAAAAGTCTTTTTTAAATTTTCAATTGGTAGACTCAGGACATGCCATGTACTACATCCTAAATATGTAAGCAGATACTGATGTTCTATTAAATAGACATTTTATGCTGGACCATGCAGAATAGCAGGGTTCTTAAATGAGGAAAGACCAATTCCTGCTGTGTTTTTTGGGCAAAAGCTACGGAAGTGGTTGAGTAAATGTTTTCCGACTCCCCTCTATATTGAAATAATTTAATTATTGGTTCTGCCAATCTTGGAATACAAGGTACAATAACAATATGCTGCTCTGTTGCATGCTGTCTGAACCTGAACTAACGAAGAAGTTGTCTGAATTCACGCATAGGCCAGTATGATTTTTTTTTTTAAATATATTGTGGTTGTCTCAAAGAGAAAGGGAAATATACTTGGTTTCTCCAAAACAACCACATTAATTTGATAAGCATTTTCTAGGAAGATTTAGAAGTTATGTACTATATACTCCTTGAAGGTTATTAGAGCTGTATAGTAGTTCAAAAAGTCTTAGTCATAGAAAAATAAATATAAATAAAACCAAGAAAACATAAGCTCCTTGTACCTTTGAACACACTAAACATAGATATTAATGTTCAAGGAAGGAAGAATGCAAAATCCAAGTGTTCTGACTAACTCTTATAGCTCCAATCCTATAATGCAGTGAAGGATAGTTCTTTAAGTTAACAGACTTATTTGTGGAAAGTTACACAGCAATAATGCTTTATTATTTAATCTATTGAAGTCTGAGCAATGCATACATTGAAAGAACTACAAATAATGAGAAATATTAATGATAACTCCAGAGAAATTATTTTCAGATATTGGGAGAATGATAGAGGGAAAGAGAATTAACTACATGGTTAAGAAATTAACTCTTTCATACAAAATCTGTTTTAACTTAGTCCTAAATTAAGTAGTCCAGTAAGCTCAGCTTCACGATTGTTGGCTTCAGAAACCAGTTTTGGGACTTCTGCCCATCTTTTGCTTCCCTTCACAATAATAAATCAGTTGCAGATCTTGGTTTTCAGTTGTGTATCATCTTAAGGTGGAGGCATTTCTTTTATGCCCAGCTCCCTTTCTCCCTTGGCAGCAGACGACAGAAGACTATACAGAAAGCAGTATTTGGCTATTAAGCCTATCCTCTCTGACATGTATTGCTTTTTTCTTGTTGGGAGAAAGAAAACGTAGCAGAACTAACAGAATTGGACCACAGTCTCTTTTTTTATTAACTCTAGGTCATTCTTCCCTTAGTTTTATTCTACTCTCCTTCATTAAAAAATTGGGTGAGATCACCTACCTCTGCCCAAGGGCTGGAGAAAACTGGCATCCTAGGGAAAGGAACAATGTTATGCTTTTAAAAAATAGGCTTTGTGTTCTCCAAATTCTTGGATCTTGTGAATAATGGAATAAGTGAGAAATCCTCAGGTAAATCATGGTTCTGATGGGCCATCTCCCTTGTACAGGCACCTTAACTTCAGAACTGCTTGCAAACCCCACAGGGCTGTGCGTTACACAAAACACCTCTGCTTTTAATCTCTATGAAGAACATCTTTGTAGAAGTAAATTTTCATTTGTAATGGACAATTCACTGTCTTTTACATTGTTAATATCAATAATAATCTAACACTAGAGTTCTGAAGCTTTTTCTGCCAGAAAGGGGATCAAGCAAGGGAAGCTTCTAGCCTCAGATCTCAAAACAACACTAAGTTTGATGTGTAAAATCTTGGGTCTGTAGACAGCAGTAACTTCTGACACAGGATCTCCTTTTGATTTTGATATTTAAAAACACAAAATACACAGACTATTATGACTGCTTTTTTTCCTTCAAGCTTCTTTTAAAGACACAGTGAAAAAGAAACACAATAGATGCAAGATGGATTAAAAATCAGTTTTCTAAGATTAAGACAATTACTTAAAATGAACCAAAAAATATTTATGGGAGCGAACAATTAAAAAAAAATCAAATTCAGATGTTCAAGAATATTTTATTGCCATGAGATGACTTACTTATATAAGAGGTGCGAAGCTTTTTCACAGACTCTGAATATAAGTTAGAAAGGCCGCACATGCAAGAAGCCACAGTCAGCATACCTTTATGAAGCAATGAGAAAAGGAAAGACGGAGACACTAACAGTGCATTTGAGACAGAAAAGCCAGCAGAATTACTTGTATAACCAAGTTCATAGAACGCTCTTGCCATGCAGATCGTTAGTATCAAAATGTAAGATGAAAAATATGATTGTGTAACAGTTATATTCACGAGCAAACCAGACTTCATTCATGAACATCTTAGACACAGTTGTAACTCAGTTATGTGGATCCAATACATTAAACCAACAAAAGCCAAGAAAACAAAGCAAGTAATGTTTAACACTCCAAAAGGCAGTTTATCATCTAAATGCATGAAGCAGAATTTAAGTCCTTTATTCCCAAGATGAATTAACATAGTAAAGTTATTTCTCTCAAAAAGTAATTTTTAAAATAAAGCTTTATTTATTAGAAGAAAATATTTTATCTGACAGGATACCAACTGTGTTCTGCTCTACGTTAATGATTTTTAGACCAGCTTCCTCAGTTGAAATAAGATGACTGGTGCTAACTGGATCTCTCTCAAACCAATGATTTACTAATATACATCTTGGACTATCCATTTCAATTTGAATAAAATATTACCTAAAGAACTTACCTGGACTTTATTCTAGATGTCAAAGTAAAGCAACCAACACTACAGCATGAAGAAGTTTTTTGAACAGTTTATTTCCAATCAAAAAATAATCATTTGAGGCAGCAGCAACAGTTTATAATTGCCTTTACCTGTTTTCCAAATTAGCTTAAAAGTATCCACTACATAACAAAGAGAAAAAAGCCCTTAAAAATACTTTTTTTTTTTTTCCTCCAATAAAAAGCTTGGAGTTTTGACTGAAAAGTCACTTTCCTCCTCAGTTGCAAAGAAACATTCTTCTTCACTATATATTTAAATCAAAGTCCCTTTTTCAAAAAAGATTTATTTTACCAGTTTGTATTTGGAAGTTTATTTGGTTCATTTAAATCAAAGGCTTCCTCTCAAGCATAACATAATGGCATACACAACATAACATGCTTTAGCTCATCAGGGACTCCTAGTCAAAGTTTAAGATAGGAAGCCTAAAGATCCCAGCAGATATACTGGTTATCTGTAAGCATTAATGGGTTTATACAAGCATGTGTTATGGGTACTAGGTTTATCAGAAATACCAGGATACTTATACTTCTTCATCCTGTGGTGTTAAAGTCTTGCAAACTGCATAAATCCATTTTGCATTTCTACTTATATCTATTCACACAGATAATGTTTTCCCATCTGCTTTAAAACATACACTGCACTGAAGAATATGTAATGATATCAAGAATCAGTAGATTCCAATAAACAACAGTTTTGAAGAAACATGAAGTAAGAAACCTGCAATAGTGACATCAGAGACAGCTCAAGAAGATAGGATGAAACCACAATGGAGAAAGTATGCTTGTGTTCAAAAGAATATACACTAATAGCCCAGATAAGCTCAGAAAAAAGGTCACAGTTGGTTAAAACAAGTTTTGGGTTACTCACCTCCAGACGGTTGCCGAGTTTTTCGGGGAGATCGTGGCTCCCTGCGATAAGGATCATTGGAGCCATACAGCTCGATAGTGCCTAGATTCAAGAGCACTGTCTTCTGGAGGTAATCAACCATGGCAATACCATTACAGTTTCCAAAAACTACTCTGGAAAGAGAGAAGTGGAAGGAAAGATAGTGCTAATCAAATGTTGGTAAAGTTTTATATTGGTATTTGTTGCTGTTCAGAATTTTAAGACTTCCTAGTTCTTATGAATTACCCTGAATTATGCATATTTATAAATTACTATTTTAGAATGCAGTATTAATTGTTCTGTTGTAAAAACAGTGACACTGAGTAGAACAGATCACCATCATTGTACTTGCCAACCTACCTGACAGTCTTAAATGAGCTTATTCTTGGCTGTACAGTGCTAGGTGAAGAAGTGTGATGCTGATTTGTTTCTGATGTTAGCATCATCAGGATCTGCCGTGACCCAAAAGGAATGATCTTTTAAGCATGGGAGACTGATTGCCTCTCTTGCGTTGCTGCGTAGCTCACGTGAACATGCATGGAGACTTAATTTTTAACAGATAATGTTAAATTGCTTTAACAGAATACTGAAAAAAAATGTGTAGAATATACTTACAGGCCGTACGCTGAGTTGACTGCTAAGCTGGTTATCTGTTGAGGAGGTTCTCCACTCACCCACACTAGCTGGATAACTAGCTCAATTTGGTAGCCTGGAGACTGCTTGAGGGGGGAATTTTTAACTCTGCAAAGTAAACAAAATATGGTATCTTTCTATGATTCTCCACCATCTCCATTTCTTCCTTATGGGCTCAGAATTCATTAAATTCTACATCACACTGGACTTTAGAAAGCTGGAACATTGCAAAGAATCAACACAAACACAGAAAAGCAACCAGAAAAAAAAAATGCATTGGAATTGGTCATTCCCTTTAAGGGCTGTTTTGATTCATTACCTAATTAAGCAATGATAAAAAAATATTTAATTTCTCCCCTCTTCAGAGCAAGGCATAACAGCATTAGAATGCTGTATTGATTTGAATAAGGCATTCAGTGTCTAAAAGGAATGTGTTACCAATTCTTTTCAGAGTTCCCAAATGAACTCTGATTTAGAGAATGGAAGGGGGTGATTGGGTGCATGTGGAAGAAGTGTACTGAAAAGGGAAGCTGAAGCACAATGTATTGAGACAAATGCAAAAAAAAAGCTGATGATATGGTAGAGAAAAAAGAAAACAAGGTAAATTATTATAATGGTAGACTAGTTGTATGGAATTAACCTGGGAATGGGGGAATTGAAGCTCCTGGAAAGATTTTGTTTGCACGCTGGTGAATGAACTTATCAATGTCCCGCAGAAAGGACTAGGTCTTTCATTGTTTAAGGTGAAGAAAGTTACATAGAACATAAGCTCCTCCAGTTCCTGATTTTCCCTTATTTTACCCATTCATTCTCATTAATGCATATTTTGGTTTGCCAATATTTTACAAAAATTCAGCATCTTCCACTTTTTTATTCCATCCAGTTTTCTTTAGAATTTACTGTCTTTAGAAAGACACTTCTGCAACTCAGTACAACTATTAAGATATGAAAATGCCCATTCAGAAAAAATAACTCCATCAGAATTAGTTATTTTCTGGATAGATGCGCTCAAAATTAAAATCCAAGTTGAGACCTTAATTTCAGAAAACAAAGTACACACATATCTTAACTTTATATCTGAAAATAAAGTTCAATGTACATCCTGAAAGGAAAAGGTGATGATTAGAGGCCTCATAATGCACTCTTGTAGAGGATTAAAAGATCTTGTCTTCTTTTAGCCTTCATTTCTCAAGTAAGTCAAAGTTCACACATGAAGAACCTTAAGGAAAAAACCTCCAAATTTAAAAAAAAAAATCTGAAAATTGGTCAAAGACCAACACTGCAAGCACTATGAGGCATCATGCAAAATGAAGATCCATGAGAATGGGATATTATTTAACTTTTCCCTGTTCCCAAAATACAAAGTAGTTCCTTTAAGGAGTTATGAAAAAATATTTATAAGCCTGAAAAGAATTACCTCTCAGTTAGCTATTTATAAGCTTTTTCATTGCTTTTGATTTGGCTCTAAAAATCTAAGGCTGTGGAAAACTAACAGGTGAAATCTAGTCAGACATACTTGGCCTAAAGATGCGAGAGCCACAAAACATTAAACTGCCTATTTATTTCAATGGACAACAAGATTTCAAAGTAACTACATTGTTGCTATTGAAAATGTTTGCTCTAAAGCACGAGCATCTAGAACTATACTAACTTCTATGTCAAAGTTTCCTAAAGAAGGCAGCAGTCATAAGGTAAGAATTTTTAGATTTTTTTTTTAAAATCAGCTTATGAAGTTTAAAGAAACTAAGATTGCATATTAATTTCTTCGAACAACTCAACTTCTCAACTTTCAGATATCTGGAAAACATTGCTTCAAGAAATAAAACATTTTTACCAACAATGACATTTCTGTAAGATTATGAAAGTACATGTATTCTCATCACATATTCTTGTAAAGTTTGACGCTCAAAAGTATAACAGAATATACTTACTTTAAACATGGCACATTGTCACGAAGTCCATCAGACGAACTGCTACTAGTAGATGGATGAGACTGGGGAACAATGGATTGAGGATTGGAACCTGTGCCTGGAGTTGGTAAAGGTGGCACCTGTTCACCATCTGGAGATTCAACATCATTTATTTCATATAACAGACGTACTTCCAGCATCTGTAAATGAAAGTAAAAGAATTATCAGTAAAAGTGTAACTGAAGATACTAGTGATTAGAGTGACTTCCAGGACTTTTCCATCTTTTAAGAGATAACAGTAGTTTAATAAACAGTGCAATCTAAACACACACACGCTCTTCAGAAATACATACTAACTATACTACAGACTGAATATCTGAAGGTTGTTAAAACTTGAAAATCTAACTTATTTCCCAACATTCAAAAGTTTGCTGCTTAACATTGGAAAAAAATTAAATAGCAGATACAAGACACATTTAATTATCATTCTGTGCACATAAATTCTCAGTTACATATGTATTTGTTTCATGTAGGTCAGGAACGCCAAAACTAAGCAGCACTGAAGGCATGTGGACAGCTACACTTTGTTGTAGCACTGTACACATAGGACTTAGTTCAATGTTTAATGTTGCACTGAACTAGACCGTACATTTAAAAAAACTGTAGGTTCATCATGATTTCAGATTTCCTTCTGCTGGGTCTATAACAATATTAGTGTTAATTATAGTGAAGCATAAAGAAAGTTTTTCCACTGTTTTATTCTCATCATCTGCAAAGTAGAATTGAACTCATGGACCAAAACTAAGAACTATAAGCACTCCCAGTACTGAAGAATAGTTTGCTAGGGGCTGATTTATAAAAAAACATTTAGAAAAACTATTCCCTCAGAAGGGAATGTACTTGTACATAAGTAAACACCAGAAGAAAAAAACAAAACAAAAAAAAACAAAACAACAAAACCAAGTCTCATCTCCTTAAACTTAGACTTACCTGAAGTGGTTAGAATGGGATGGAGGAGGAGAAAAAACCTACATTACAATTAATGCTTTACTCAGAACATACAATATTTTATAATTAAATGGCTTCAAGTTCACTTTCAGCTCATACATTCAGATAAGTTGCATGTGTGTATCTGATTTACCGAAGGACTTCTCAAAACCTCATAATTGTATCTTAGAATAAAACAGTGACACAGCAAAATCGTCAAAAGACCTTATGGCATGTCTAACATATTTCCACTCTAGCTCTGCATATTGCAGAAGTTTTGCCAAGACAGATGGTAATTATTAGGAATCAAGGAAAAAAAAGTGGAATCAACTCTCTAAAAGCTTTGAAAGTTCTTCAACTCCACCCCTCATTCACTTTTGTTTTAATTTTACCTTTGATACAGCCAAGTTTTGATCCATTATTTACTTTGACAGATACAAAGAACTATTATTGGCTGCAAAACTGGAAAAAGCCAATGTAACCCAAGATTGTGGTGTACAATTTTAACTTTTGCTGAATTTCATAATTTTTTTTTTCCTCCATAAAAATACATCTCATTTTGAGGCAATTGTTTTCATCCATTTCATTAATGAAATGAAAGACAACGAAGAACTACATTGCTACCACAGTCATTTTATAGCTAAATGCTACAAAGTTAAAAATGGTTATATTAATTACCGGAATGACTTCTGTTGTGACTTCCTGCTTGCTGAACCTGTAAATAATGACATGTGCAGAAACTCCAGCTATGCACAGCATTCTACTTTCTGGACACCATGAGATGATCTGAATAGCATACGGATCTTCATCTACTATATCTGTGTTTGGCCTGTCATCTTTATTCCGTGACTTTTCAAATACTTTGGCTGTTTTTAGCTTATAGAGTACTTGCAGCGTTACTAGGAACAAACCAAGAGAGATAAAAATTAGCTTTGATCTAAACAAATATTTTTCTCATTAGTTTTTCTAGTTTAGAAACTTCTCTTCATAAAGCCACTATATTCAACAAAAGAGGGCAGAGTAGAAGCACTGAATATCAGTGTTGACTGCACGCAGTGCACCATTTGCCCAATGCAGGATCAGTTAGTATTAAAAACACAACACTTTTCCTGAGAGATATATACTAAGCTTCAACTATTAACTAAGCCCTCACAGCTTCTCAAGGCTTAACTATACTTTAGGATCTCTTTAACATCTAGATAACTATGCCGTACCCACAACTTAAGCCTACCTATGGCAGAGAAAGTGAAGCTCCTTTCCTTTCTCCTTACAGTATTTCAAATTCATGGCCTCTCACCTGTGTCCTCAGACTTAACAGTCTCAATTCCTCCAATTTTTATTTTGTTTTGTTTGATCATTCAAAAGCATTGGCCCCTGATCAGTCCACACTTTTCTTGATAGCGTGTTTTCTAGAACTGTTCTAGAGAGGTCTTGCTACAGTTTAAAACTGTGAAAGAATTACTCCATGTTGGGTTTAAAGAGATTCCC
The DNA here is from genome assembly GCA_013400195.1 of Aramus guarauna. NCBI lineage: Eukaryota > Metazoa > Chordata > Aves > Gruiformes > Aramidae > Aramus > Aramus guarauna. The sequence continues at coordinate 2,706,196 of VXBL01000245.1, read as the reverse complement.
ACTTATTTATCCCCATGATTTTTTTGTGAAACGTTGCAATCCATTAGACCTCCTTTTTTTTCCAGATAAGTTCTGAGTGTAAATCACTGATCCTATATTCAAATAAATGGTCTTGGATGCTATTCAAGAATTAGCAATGTCATTCTAAATTGTAATTCTTTCTTACACTTTCTTTCAACTGTGTTGATGTTGCTTTAAAACTTCATGGGCATATTCTCTAGTCAATGGCCCAAATCACTACTACAAATACTAATCAGATCATTAGGAAAACTTGATATAGCATCCTTTCTCCTCTTCCCTATTTCAGCGGTTTTACCTGAATCACACTTCCCTAGTTCATCTATAAGAAAAAACTATTAGAGAGATTTAAGAGATTTAAAAGTTTTAAAATCAGGACACAGGATACCTGCAGTTTCTTCCTTAACAGGTTTATTTATCTGTTTTAGAAGGAAACTAAGTGTCTTTAACAGGATCTCCTTTTGACAGATATATACTGAATAGAATTTTTAGGCACACATTAACAATTAGTTTTGGGTTCCCCCCCCTGCCCCCCCCTCTCTCTCTCCCAGGTTCCACCCCCACCCAAAACTGAAATTAAAGATCTCTAACACTCCAGATACTCCTCCTCCCAGTTTTTAAACATATACATTGCATCTGTTCCCTCCCACACCCACACACCCCTTTGAAAACTTGTGGAAGACAGAGTCCAAAATGCAAAGACAACTGATAATGATTCTAAGATTGTTTCAGACAGCTTTTAAGTACCAAGTGTAAGGTTAGTCAGAACTAGATTAATTAAAACATGTAACTCTGAATTCAAACATCTGTGTAGTCCATTCTAATTTGAATTCTTACTGCATTTCTCGTTGTTAGCTGCATAGTCTATCAGATGCAATTGACCCTTTAACTGAAACGCAAAATGGTATTAGACTCTTCAGGCACGTTCAGTGTTCCAAAGAAGAGTGTCTTTATTTTACTGTTCTTCTGCCTTTCTTCACAAATGCCTAGATCATTTATTAGCACAAACTACTACTGGTTCCAATTCTCATTTTTAGATGCTGTAATTTATGAGGAGCTGATGTCTTATAAACACATGCCTCTCTCCTGTCTAAAAAGACAGAAATAACTTACTGAAGTTCAATTGTACTAAAAGGGAAAGCATTTGCCTGTCATGCATCTCTGTGCTCAATAATGTGCTTCTGAAGGTGCTTCTAAAAAAAATTTAGAACTCTTCCATTCTAGTTGGCCCTTGGACTACCAGTGCATTTTCACTGAGGTGGTAAAAACAGTGAAACAATTAGCTAAGAAATTATGTTGATTTTATTTAATTTTAAGTCAAAAGTTTCCTATGGAGTTACTGACTCTACATGAGGCAGGAAATAATGAGAATGACTAGTCTTCAATTACATTCCATTAGAGAAATCAGTAAGTTTAGAAAACTCCTACTGCACAGGAAAAAAAAAATATCTACTGAAAACACTTACTTGCTGAGGCATCCCAAAACTTGATTGACCCATCAGCATGCCTATGAAATATTAAAAAATTAATAAGAAGGTGAAATGGTTAGTTGGAGTGTTAGATGTCTTCGCTACCAATTAGACAACATACAGCTAACATTCTATTTTTATTAGCATTCTTAGTGATACTGTTTTCACAAATCATTAGAAGCTGATATTTTACGAATATGTGCCCCAATTACTTTAGACAGAAGGGATTAAAAAAACCATTTGGAGGCTAACTCCCTGAAATTCCACTGTACTGACACTAATTCACCATTTCAAATACTGATTTCAGTTACCTCCATTTCCCATAAGCAGTTTGGTTTACCTTACCATGTGATGTTTCTTAAAAGATACCCTTTATTTGGAATGACACTTGCAAAAGCTGCCTAAGTATACCGCATTTCAATGTAAATGAGTCACCTAACTTGTTTGTTTATCCTTGAAATGAGAATCAGATGACTAGTCTTTTTTCAGGACTGTCTCAAAGTCTCTGTAATATCTAGTATAAGGTGACGGATTAAAAAAACAGGGCTAATGTGCTGATCTAAAATAAACTTTAGTGCTCTCACTTTCAGTGATGCACTGCATGGTTATAAATTAAATTTTATTTGTGCTCTTTAGAATATTATTAGAAGGATCAGTCTCAAAAGAGATCAAAATGAACAGATGTAAGTATGTGGTTGTCCTTTTTGAAATAAACTTGGCTTCCCTTTGAGAACTGAACTCTAACTATTTAATGGACTTCCCATGCTTTAAAAGTCTATGCAGCTATTTTCCACAAGTTAAATAATAAAAGCTAAGTTTCATCCAGGATATATTGATAGCAAGCAGATATAAACAATGCCACATCATAATAATAATAATTCTTGTAAAACACCTGCTATCATTTTGTTCCTACCTTCTCTTCCACATTTTACTTTACTTTCTTGTTAACATCTCAAGAAGAATGCAAGAAAATTTCTTAAATCATTCAAATCATTCTTAGAACATTGTTTTCTATAAAAGGAACAAAATATTCTCACTTCTACTTAATCAGCTGAGTTATTACTATACTATGGCATCACTTACCCTGTAATAATTATCTCTGGGTAGCTCTGAGTGATCAAACCCCAGTTGCCTCCACTGATAGGCCATTCCTGGAAGATTAACAAATACACTGAGGAAGAAAATATCATACAGTGCAACATTAAGCCACTGAAATACCGTAGATACTACAGATTCCAGTATTTCATGTGACTTCAAAAAGTAATTAGACATATTCACTGCAGAGAAAAATAAAACAAAACAACAAGGGCTATAAACACCACCACTGCTCCAGGAAGTCCCTTAGCTTCCAGTGATATGGAAAGCATGACTATAGGCTTGACATATGCTATATCCTCTCTAGGCATCTGCTATTAGCCACTGCCAAAGACAAGGTAACGAGTCAGATGGAGCATTGGTCTTAGTATGGCCACTCTTATATTGTTTAGAGCTGTTGATTTTCAGTATTTTCAAATACACATGTATGTACTAGATGATGTACCTTCTTACTGTAACCTTGACGTTTCTGTCGAGCACCAACTGAATAGAGTGCAGGTATGAGGTCCACAGGACAATCAGCAAAATATTCACAACAGGTAACTGGAGATTCATGTATAGTCAAAGGATAGGGATTCTCAAATATAGGGTACCTTTAATGGATGAAACGGGAAGACTGTTAATCCGGAGAAAAATATTTTTTGAAAAAATGCAGAATACAAGAAAAACACTGAAGACTAAGTTTGCATTCTTTTCACACAGATGAAAATAAATGCACAAATTAATTATGAGAAAATACACTATGCAACTTTACTGTTCATCCAGTATACTGTCAAGATACTGTAGTACTCCAGACAGAACCTGAAGTTCGTACTGTTTATAGGCTATGTCCAGAACACCGCTATTCCCTACAGTTTTATATTTTTAAAAGCTTATTATTTTAATGGCCTGTTGAAAACCTGAAGTTACCAAGTCCTAATTGTAGTAATGTGGAGCTATATATTTATTTCTAACTCTTCAGTATATTCTTCCAGGGAGAAAGGCAGGAAGAATCCACTTATTTTGTATTACTATACTGTTCTTCGAGAGAAGGTTGTCCAGCACTTTTCATAACCTACTTGCAACTCCAAGATCACTTCCTGAAAGTTATAGATAGCAACACTCTGTTACCACTTAAAAGCAAACACACACATATACTCCCTACCACCACCTTCATCAGAAAAGTGACAGTCTTAATGAGGAAAAAGCCAATAATAATGAAATAAATATAACTGTGTGTAAAGAAACATTTATCTTCAGAGAAATGCATACTATGTATATGCTTTTTTTATTTTTGCCTTTTTTGAGAGGCAAAAAGGGTCAGCTTTTCAACCCATCTAAAGGAAAAAATAAGCAATAACAGATGAAAACAGCTCTGTATAAAGTTATTGATATACAGAATATCTGGAAAGCTAAAATAATATTCTAAAAATTGAATGGAAGAGAGGCTTATTTTAACAAAATATTATAAATCCATATGACAACACAGGGTAAAAGGAAACCTCCTGTAGCAAAAATCTATTAATTCTATTTCTTTTTTTAAGATGTGAAACAATTAATACTTTGCAAGTCAATCATTACAAAGACCATTGTAAGTTTCCTAAAAACACAACTGGTAAAGATTTTTTTAACATGTAATAGAAAAAGCTTTAACATAACTTTGAATTTCAGGCACTGCAAACTATTTCACTTAAAGCCTTGTACTGTTATCAAACCTTTTTATTTCAAGCTCATTAAAACTTGTTTGATTAATCTGTCAACATACGAATGTTGGAAGCTTAATACCATTGATATATCAGAAACAAGTTTTGGATACAGCATATGGCCATGTAACATTGGGAACATCTAAATGAAATTGCTGCAGAGACATTAGTACTAAACTTGACCTTCCAAATTCGATAGAGTCTTCATTATCTAAGGTATCACCATTGACTTTGATGGCACATATTTACAGGTTTGTTTTGCCCTAGGAGGATGTTCTTCACAAGGATTTTTCTTCTTCATTTACCATTGGTGACTTTCAAACAGGAACACTACAAAGATTTATCCATCAGGATCCTCTGCTACTAATCTTTTCATAGTTAGTTGTTCCTGCCTATGCTAATTTCAAAACCCTTGATAAAAAAAGTTTGCAGGATCCAGAATTTTTAAATCACCACCTAATAGAATATACGGACTGTTCCATGGACAAAGGAAAGACTCAAAATTTGTTAAGCAAGTATTAGTTGTGAAAACTGTAATAAGATACTACTTTTAAGCAACCTCTTACCACAGTAATAAACCATGGAATAGATGCTACCTTTCTCATTCTACGTATATAATACTTATTGCATCAGTATTGAGTTCACTTTAAGCAATACAGATAGCAATCCATTTGGCAATAAAATCAGCAAGTATTTATGTGACAACAACAACACTCAGTATCAGACAAAATTACCTGGCTTATCTGAGCAGTTGTTCCCCCTGCTCCCTTCCCCAAAATTCCAAACTCCCCTCATAGCACTAAGGAATCAACTTCAGAATAAATTATGATAATTAAAAAGCAGCAGTGATCTGTGAGTAATTTCTGTTGGTTGATCAAGCCTGGAAAAAGTCACTTGAATATTCTACTCACCTACTACATATTAACTTGAGAAAAGCTGATCTATAAAGATTCTCATTTCTGCTGAAGAAACCTTATATTTAATATTCAAAATTTTATGTTCTGGACAGGGAGATGTTATGGTAGATTAAAACACTACAGAGCAGAACAATAGGCTGACTACTGCAGCCAGCCATGAAAAAGACTACACAAGATTCTTACCCATTTTGTGCAAGGTCAATGAGTACTAAGTCCTTTTCCAGAAGAACAACTACAGCATATGGTTCCTGAAAGTCTGAAATCAAGAAAGAAAAAAAGTTACCTATTAGTAAGTGTAGTTCTATGACTATACAATTTCTGAAGATATTTCATATACTCACTCCCCAGAATAAGTTAAGTTTGGAAAAGCCATGCTATATTAATTCAATATTCCCAACTCTTTCAATTTGCTAGAACCACTTAAACAGCTCAAGTAACTGGAAAAGGAACACAGAGGAACTTGTAGAAGCAGTATTTTTCAGAAAGAGCCAATTACTGAAAAATAACATACTCCCACTTCCAAACTTCTTTTCCTCATATTCAGTAGGGTTTAAATTCTAATTGATTACAAAATAGATAGAAAGACAGCCAACTAGACACTAAAGTAAGAAAATTTAAAGAGTTTCCAAAGTCTATCTTGCCCACTTTCAGGCAGATCTCATCATCTGAGCTAAGTGGTTTTATCAACTCTGATGGAAGCTGACAGCTAAAAACATTGGAGTCAGAAATATAAGACTATTAATCTGGGACAGCTACCTAAACTATGATAAAATATCCCCTTCTGCAAAAGGGAGATTATAGGTTAGCGATGAAATTCACGTGAGTATTGGAATAAATAAAGTCACTAAAAGTTATGAGTACTACACAAATGCTAATCAAGATTTAGCATTGACTGGAAAGGTCTTATGTGCTCAAATATTGACGAACACATCTGCTGCAGTAACTACAGCTTAAAATTGAAATGCTACTTTTTGTCTGCACATGCTTTTGGGATTAAAAAAAGGAAAAACCATGCAACCAGTAATCAGCATTCTCCTAGAAGCAAAATAGGTTTTATAATAGACTATTATAATGCTTTGGGAAAGCAAAACAGACTTCAGACAATAGGGATAACAGATGTTGCTGCTGTAGTCTGATCTCCAGAGGTAAAACAGAAAGGCCATAGAAAAGAATATTCTGATGGGATAAAACTCCTGAGAAAAGAGGTTGAAGTATTGAGAAGAAAAAAAAAAAAAATCTTTACAGAGCCTACCATTAGGATATGGTGTTTCACAGAGGGTTAGAAAATCAACAATAGAGTAATCCATCTCTAGCACAGCAGTACTTTTCCCATGCATAACTGTTAAGCAGGGTCTTCTTCCTACAGTGTCATATGACAAGCCTCCTGAGAGAATGATAAAGGGCTCCCTGGAAAAAAGCAGAGGCATTTAGGATCAAGCCAAGATAATACATAAAACGACTAGGCAGTTTTTGTAACCTTATAATAAAGGTTAGTGTGATATCATTAAATAGAGATACAGTAAGAATAATGCAAACCAGCTCTCCATGCAGCGTGTAGCTTGGGTATGTGTTTCAAAACCTAAAAACCAAGAGTCAGAAGACTACAATTCAAGTCAAACATCTCTTCCAAACTTTTTGTTCTATATTCCTTAACTTATCTTTGTAATTGTTTGCCAAGATGAGAGGGGTTTTCTATTTATTTACTTTGTTAAGCTTTAGAATTGTTTCTTTTCTACTGCAAATTTAGATTTGCGAACAGTCTCATTTATCCATGAGATAAAATATTCCAGCAGGATCAGGAAAAAAGTCCCATTTACCTCCTGTATAGTATTACCCTAAGTTTTACAGGATGAACAATTTTGCAAACAGTGTAAAGTAATTTTGCCATTGCAATAATATGCCTGTCTTGGACAAGCAACCAGCTGCTTGATAAGCTTCAAAGACCTAACATCTTTTAAGAAGTAAGGACGAATAAATGCCCATAAGTTCTCTCATCATACATTTACTGTGAACGTTTTATCCATTTCCTCCACCACCACGCAAAAAATTCAAGAAACAACTCACGTCATAGACTACTTCTACTACATAATTAAATGGCTGAGTACAGCAAAGCAAAAATATTTCTTCTAGTCTTGAGAAAAAAAAAACATTAGAGACTTCCCTTCCAAAATTTTTTAAAAGTCTTTACAGAAACATTTTTTAAATACTTCCATATTTTCTACAGTATGAACATTATATAGTTTAGTATTTCATTTATTGACAAACAAGATGAATATATTCATCTTACTAGGTATTTTTTTCTTTCCCAATTATCAGAAGTCATCACTCATTTCAACGCTGTTTGTTTAAAATAGGGTATAATACCTTTTAAAGAGCAGACTGACTGTTAATAAGTATACATATCAAGAAATTTCATACATTATTGACTATTACTTCAAATTCCATGTTATACTTCTGGAGAAAATATAAGCACTTTGAGTGTGAAATTCCCCTGATCTACTTTTATGCTCAGTTTAGGTAGGAATCCTACTCTTTCTTTGTGTCTACCTTGGGAGCAGATAGTACGTCAATACGTGGAAGAGATTTGTAGGGGCAAAAAGCCATCCTGACATATTATGAAAATGAATCTGAAGACATCTTTTATTTTTTGTCTTTTCCTATAACACCATCTTTCCCATACTGTCTAAATGGCTTTCACTAGTTAGCATTTGAAACAAACACGACAGGTTAGGTACATCTTTCTACTTGAAAACTACACATGAAGTATTCAGTTTATGCACGTGCTGCCCTTTATGAGTTTAAGGCTTGGCTGAAGTGTGCTCAGTGTTTGCAACATTGAAAACAAAGTAGACCAAGATAAGCTGTCAGTTTGTACAATTATTTCACAATCTGCCTGGTCCGTCAGAAAGCCCTATGACTGAAGAGTTGATAGGATCAGAGAGTTCTGCTGGCTGAGAAAAAGACCTTAAATATCCATAAATTAGACCATGGGTCTGCTGAGTTCAATACCCTGCCTCCAACAGTAGCCAAAAGTGTATTTCTAGAAAAGGGGTAAGTTTTTTCCAAGCTTTCATTTAATCTCAATTCTTCATACTGGAACTTCATACAATCTTTTATGGTCAGGTCTATGAAGTAATTTCATGAAAAGGGCAAACTTAAATTTAACCTGATATTTTTCAGGATATCAATGAAAAGAAAAATACTGGTGTGATGTACTTGCGGTATCTCATCATGCTGGAATGATTTATTGCAGTATTTTTTGTCTTCACAAAAATCATTAGTTTTTTAAATGACAATGCTGCCAGGACAATTTACAGTAATTATTAGACTTGCAAGTTCACCAAGATGAACTGACAATACCACAGTGACAAATTTCACTTTTTAAGTTTCATAAATCACAGTGAAAACTGCATGCTGGTTTCTCCTGGTTTTAGTTCTCAAGGTAATCAGGTTGCTTTGAGCAGGCTTGCCACAATCTGTATCCTTATGAAGCAAAGAATAGAAGAGCTAAGAATAGATTACATGGGTCTGTCACATGGATTTTTCACAGATGAGCCAAAGATTAAAGTTGACTTTAGTCTGCCAGAAAGATTAATACAGGTTTGTAGATGAACTTTTCATATTTTCATGAAACTGAATTTACCACTAACACAAGCTGTGCGTTTTCTAATTAAATACTTAAAGTGTTGTCCTTCAGTTATGATGCATATTAAAGGTTAGTGCACATAGATGTTAAATAGAAATGAATAATTTAAAAGAAAAATAAAAAATATTCTACTGTACAGCATAGATGAGATGGATCCAACTTTGACAGTTATATTTTACTTACCTGAAACAATGGAAAACATTAAATAGAGCAGTGCTTAGCTCTCAGAATTGCTATAGTAGCTGCTAAAAAATGTTGTAATACAGAGATTCTTCTTTGAAACAGTTCTGTTTCAGCAAGTATGGAAGCAATCCCTTTACATTAATTTCCTCATCATTTAAAACTGTGAAATCTCTTGGGGAACACTATAAAAAAAATCACTACAAAGTGGGGCAATGTTTCATTTAAAAAAATTTCAGAAGACACATGATTAGGCCTTGCAATGTATGAAAAAAAATCCAGCTGAGAGCTGAGTGGCTCACAACCCTGGAGGATGTTTCTGCTCAATTTTAGAAGTAAACTGTCAGTTTCTGGCAATCTGGATGCAAGACAGGACAGTATATACAGAAGTCAGGCCATTGGTACTAGTTGGCTTACTTTTTAAGCCATAGGTGAATTTATCAAGAAGTTAATCCCTAGTAATAAAGATGGAAAAAGACTTCAAGAGTAAGTTTAGCCTAAGACTGGAAATCTTAAAGTAATAATGAAGATAAATTACAAATTAGTTTTGGGAATTGTGCTTTTGAACCAACAAGCTCACACAAAACAGTACTATTCAAACTAAATTAACAGATCAAGATGTTTTACTTATCTGGAGACCTCATTATTATAGTAACCTCTGGGTCCCAATTATATACATCCATCTTAAGGGGTAACTCTACAGTTAGTCAATGACAGCTGCATTAGCTACCAAGACCCTTTTGGTTATGTTTTATGGGGAGACTTTTCAGCTGTAACTTCTATTGTACAGAGCTCTAGTAGCAAAGAATAACCTTGGGCAATTTTACCATAAAGCCAATGTCAACCAGAGTAAATATTATAAGGAACTGAATCTGGAGAGACAGGAAATGGCATTAAGAAGCTCAAGAGCTTCTCTAGATTCACTTTAAACAGAAAAGTATGCATAAAAGGCAACACGGAAACAATTTCGTCAAGCTCAAAAGGTAACCTGCTGGAACTTATTGCTTGACAAATGGAGAACAATATCATTACGCTCTGGGATTGGAAAATTATGCCAGTTTGCTCAAGGAATATACCATCAACTTGCCTTTCAATCCCCTATCCCAGGTATGGGATGAATGTCAATAGTAACGTTTCTACGTAAATTCTGCCAGATATAAAACTACAGACATACTATTGTTGTAGGGTAAAAAGCTTTGGCTTTGGAGACTTCACAGGCAGTACGTGCATTAGACTAAACCCAACAACAGACAAACTACAAACTTAAGATACATAGGTAATGCGTAAGAATCAGAAGTAGTCTCATGTTCCCCTGTTTCCCCAACTCCAGCTTCACAATATGGAAAACAAAGGAGAAAAAAGTGAGAAGGGATAAGAGCTGCAATAGTAGAAAGAATAGTCTCTGTAGCCCCTACTACAGGTTGCAATCAGTTATGTTCCCTCCTTCTGTGTGGTTCTGGACATATTTTCTCCAAAAACTTTATCAGAATTAGAAGCAGTAAAGAAAACAAGATCACATTAATGAAGTGTTTTCCACATGAAGAGATACTGAAACAAACCTAGATCCTAGACCACTATGGATAAGGGAGGAGCAAGAAAGAAGGGGTGACAAAGATGTTAGAGTTCCATGCAGAGCATGGAAAAAGTGAACATGGAACAGTTACTCACTGTTTTTCCACAATAAAAAAGTGCAATAGCTTAAATATATGTTAAACTCTTAAATATGTTGTAAGATTTGAGGGTTTTTTTTGCGAGTTTCTTTTTGAAGAACAGTTAGAACAGACTGCTATAGAAGAAAGTTTTTGATTTGTTTCTTATATTAAGTAGCTAGAAAAAATTTTGGAAATTAAGCCATGAACAAATGGCAGTGCTTTAGCTAAGTCAGAATTGTATCATGTTCATACCTAATCGATTTCAATTGGTAAAGAGAAAAACAATCAAAATTTTAAGCATTGAAAGGTAGTTCTGCCTTGCCTTAAAATTCTTGTAATAAGATTGCAAGTGAAACTGAAAATTCAAATGTGAACTGAAGTACATGTAGCAATAAATGAATGGACATTTTCAGTGCACTGCTTCATTATCACAGTGCAAATTTGGTTTATGGTTTTTTGTTTGTCTTTTTAAATTAAAGTCCTAGAAAAGTATCACAATAGTTATAGGTTTAGAAGTACACTGAATAGAGAAAAAAATATTAAATTGATATGCATCAAAACATTGTTTGGATTAACACTGGAAAATGAGAGGTGTAACAAAAGAGCCCACACTAGAAAAAAGTAGTTTCCCCAAAGAGCCGTGTGTTCTTAGAAGTTATACTAGAATAATCTCCTCTTTAAACTATGTGAAAAGTCAACTAGTTTTCAGATTGTAATATTATAATCACATTCAAATAATCTTTTCCTTCAGAATGATTATTCATAACAGAAGGCTGCAGCCCATGTAGGATACCATGCCAGAGCAGGTGGAGGCACCTGAAGGAGGCCATGACCTCGTGGGAAGCCCGCGCTAGAACAGGCTCCTGGCAGGACCTGTGACCCCATGGAGAGAGGAGCCCATGCTGGAACAGGTTTGCTGGCAGGAGTTGTGACCCTGCGGGGGACCCACGCTGGAGCAGTTTATGAAGACTCACGTTGGAGAAGTTGGTGGAGGACTGTCTCCTGTGGGAGTGACCCCATGCTGGAGCAGGGGAAGAGTGTGAGGAGTCCTCCCACTGAGGAGGAAGGAGCGGCAGAGAACATGTGATGAACTGACCACGATCCCTATTCCCTGTCCCTCTGTGCTGCTCAGGGGAGGAGGTAGAGAAATCAGGAATGAAGTTAAGCCCAAGGAAGAAGGGAGGGGTGGGGGGGAAGATGTTTTTTTAAGAGTTGGGTTTATTTCTCATTATTTGTCTCGATTTGATTGGTAATAAAT
>VXBL01000245.1:2678648-2694181 GCA_013400195.1 Aramus guarauna | reverse complement strand
CTTTGCCTGTGACAGTAACTGGTGAGTGATCTCTCCCTGCCCTTATCTTGACCCACGAACATTTTGTTATATTTTCTTTCCCCTGTCCAGCTGAGGAGAGGAGTGATAGAGAAGCTTTGGTGGGCACCTGGCCTCCAGCCAGCGTCAACCTACCACAATGGGTATACCAATATATGGTAGAAACCTATATTACATCAATTAAGTAACAAACTTCTATAGATGTGAATGCCTGCAAAGTAAATTAAATACAAACCCCTCCCAAAAGTCAAAGCAAAAAAATATGCAAAAACCCAAATCAACATTTGCAAATAGTCAAACAGGTTTCCATGAATATTTTATCTTTATATTGCACTTTTTACTCAAACATTTAAAGCACTTTAGAACCATAAATAAAAGAAATTCCATACAGTTCATGAAATCCTTCAATCCTAATTGCGGTCTTGGTAACAAAACATGCTACTCAAGATACTGTAATTCCATCTGAGACTCTTGTTGCAATTACTGCTTTGTCACATTCTCAATGTGCGTAATTAGGCACAATTCACTGCACAAATTACTGCACTCTACCAGAAGAGCTTCTCTGCCAGTAACATTTTTGGGGGAGGAACACATTCAGAATTTAGAATATTTGCATCAGGTTACTATTTGTCAGTTTTTCAGGTCCATGCTTCAGTATCTCCTGTGCTTTATCAGCCTGTTTTTCTTTAATATTCTCAAATGTTTGAGCAAAAGTACACGTGCATTTACTAGCATGGCAGAAGCATGTAAGTAATGCATTAGCAGTATCTTAACCTAAGTTAAGGTTTGTAGTTTGTGCACATATTGCTGAATAAACTATAAAAACATATGTGATTTACCAAAACTATTTCAGCTGTTTTACCATAGCTCAGTGCCATCAGTATATGCATCCCAGCAACTGGGAAACAAAGTACATTCCCAGAGAGATGCCTTTATTTTACATACAAAACAAGTCTTACCCAGCTCTAGTTGTTTTATATTCCACCTTAAGGATAGGTTTGCAGGGTTCTGGCTTCTTTCCATCCTTCAGCTGCTTTCCTAAAGCGAATTATTTTCTTACATTAATCTTACAGTTCCATAATATGACAACAAATTATGAAATTCACTATGCAACTTGCAAAGTAGACCATTCATACAAACATATATGCAACACCTCTGACAGTTATAGAGTATGTCTTGGAATAACATCATTAAAGATTTGTTAAAACTCTACATACACCAACCAAGTATACTTAGGGTTTAAGTGTATTTGTCTTTTTTTTTGCCGGGTGGGGGGTGGGAGTATTGTGGAGTTATTTGTTTTCAAAACTATAATCCTCCCCTAAAAAAGTTGTTTTAAGTAGCCCTAGGAGATTTAAAATTCCTTGTGTCTACCATTTTGCAATTAAAATTGGTCAGCTCACAAGTAAAATAAAGTTTATTAGAGTGCTATCCTTAAGGGCTAAGACTTGAATTTGAACATGAAGGCCCTTTCTCTTTTATGCATTATTAGCAGCTGAAGCTTCTATGCACACAATTTCTCATGGAGTCAGTAGAAATTAAGAGTATAGTGCAAATACGTATCTTTTCTATCTAAACCTTGATAAGGTCTGATACAAATATAAAGCTCTGCAGAAAATTCAATTTTCAGCCCAATATCCAAATAAAAGTGCTTATTAAAAGAGGTCAAAACCTATTAAAATAAGGTTATTCTTGACTAACTAGTTTTACTACAGCAGCATTCAGGTTGGGTTTTTTTTTTGTTTTGGTTTTTTTACTGTTACCAGACTATACAGAAATCCACAGCTTCCTTTTTTCCACTCAGTCCACAGCTAGCACAGTAAACATGGACTTTCTGGAAGCTCAGATAGGTAAACCAGGATGTCTAGCTATAGCATCTTGTACTATGACTGTAACCTCACAGATTATCCTGCTACATTCATACTTCAGAATCTGAAGTAAATTAGTTGCTAAGATATGACTTACACACACACCATGTAAACCTGGCATTTGTATAGAACTTTTTTGAAGAGAAGCAGTGTATTTCACAGAAGAACAACATGTAATGTTAATTTCCTAGATTAACATTAATGCAAGACTTCTGAGAAGTGGGAACATCTTACCAGATGCTAGTCTTACTCTGTTACAAACCTTTCCAAGAATTTCTATGGTAATCTACACATTTATACATGAAACAGATGCTTGCTTATATGTATTTTAAACAACATATGGGACTGTAATGTCAAGCAAAACGCAAGTCCTACAAAATATGCATTAGTTAACTTTGAGATCAATGACATTGTGTGAAAGGCCAGCTTAAAGTTCAGAGATTCAGACAAAGCTGCACTGATTTGGATTCTTATTTCATAGAGACTGGGCTTTTTCTTAATGAACTCTATCAGAATTTGATATGACAAAGTTTTTACTTGAACTGCAAATGCATTTTTAATACTTGGTTTTGCAAGACACTTCTATTAAAAATAAGTTCTCTGTGATATAAGAACTGTCAAACACAGTGGGTATCCATTTTCATCTTACCATGTGGAGTGATTGTCTGAAACGGTTTGGTAGGAGATTTAACATTCCATATGGTCAAGGTACCATCTGAGTGACTACAAATAAATTGTTTGCCTTCATGATGCCAAGCCACGGAGTGAATAGCCTATGCAAGAAAAGAAAACAGAACAGTACGAGTCAAGTATCATAGTACCATTCTATCCTTAACTCCTTCCTCACTGATGTTAGACAGCAAAAGGAAATTAGAGAAAGTACGAATTACATCTACTGCTCTAGTACATCCTAATTTACCCATAGTATGTTTTCTGTTCATAAGTACTACTTTCAGACATATTTTATCCATCAAAAATATCACCTCTATTGTAACGACATGTTGAGGAGGATTCCCCCCCCCCCCGTAAAAGTGCAGTATTAAAGTATTTTTCAAAAATGGGTAGCATGCAGAGAATAACTACAAGCACTTATTTCAGCTTTGCTAACCAAAATTTCATATTATCGGGAAAAAATACACTGACCATACAAAAATATCTGCTTGATGTGATTATTAATACAAAGTTTCAAATAGCATTTTGAGATGTCTATGTGGATATGCATGAGGCGCAAGCATGGGCTGAGAACATAAGTGAGAATTAAAGTAATGATAGGATTTTTTTGGAAGTGATGATGATGACAAAATATTAGCTTAAATAAACATTCTAATGTTGCAATGGCAGTTTCAAGGTACAGGAAAGCATAGGAATCCACTAGTAAATCTTTCCATAAATACAGAAACATATTTATATTCATAAAATTAGGAAGGAATTATTAGACCATGCCATATGAAACCTTACTGCTGAAAAAAGCTGACTAAATGAGATGTACTCTTTGCTTCATTGTTTGCTTTTTCTCTCACCTTAAGGCAGCAACTATAAATAAGACAAAGATGTTAACTAGTAAGAAAATATTGGTGCTATTTCCATTTCCAGTATCTCTATTAGTACACAGAGACATTATGAAACCATTAGGTGATGTTCAAGGAAAGTTTAGTTATAGCATGAAAATATCAATAAAGAATGAAAACCCAAAGTATTTCTCTACTACCTGAAAGGTGCAGAAGGAAGTATTACCTGCAAGAAGTATGGAGCTTTGATTATCACTGAGAAAGTAGACTTGCTTAATACTTTCGGTAAAGACGTTACTCTAGGCAAACTGAAAGCAGGACCTGAATACGTGAATGCCAATGGGCCGTACGATACCATCTTTTCAGTGGATACCCTCAAGCAGGGGCTTTGCCTCTAAGCAGGGCTTAGACTCACTCCAACTCCTTATTTACCCAGGATTGTCCTCTGTGAGGAAGCCTAAGTGTGAGAGTAGTAGGGAACTCTAACTTGCAGTGAAAGCTTAGACAGTGAATTAGCAAGTAAAGAGCACATCACACAAGATAGATCTAAGCTAGCTTTGCCTGAACTGATTATACACAGATCAACTCTTCACATTTCATAAAATTATACAAAAAAACAAGACCTTCCAGCAATTTGATTGGGAGAATCCAAAGATTAAATGAGAGACAGAGGAAAATGACTATACTACATGAGTGTAGAGTCTCCAGTTATACTACTTTTCCAACTTAAAGTAGTAGAAGATCTGGATATCTGTAAACTACAGAATAACTAAGTTTAGTAATTAATCATGTTCCCTATGTAATGTGGAATCACTATAGATTAATAGAAGACAGATGCAGTGTACCCTTATCACATCTACACATTTGTAGCTCAGAAAACTAGACATCTCACAGTCTCCTAGAGTCAAATAGTCTTGCTCATTCTGTCTGTAAGATAAATTTTTATTTAGCAAATAAAAGCAGGTATTAGAAATTTTGCACAAATATTGAAAATTTGTTTGTTTACCAATGTAGTACCAAAGTCAGGGATCAGCAAGTTTGAAAGTGCAGACTTGGTAAAGCAAAAGTTGCATTTCAAAGAGTTCTTTTCACTAAGAAAAGAAGTTATCTATACTATGATTAGCAATACAATGTAATAAGTATGTTTTAAATACTGTCCCATGTGGAGTCTAACCCTGACAACAGAACACTTTTTGATATACATTTATGTAGAAGCAGGTCTTAAGGATCAGTAAGAAAGCTTTATAGAAGGATAAATCTGAGATATGAACATTTTTTCCTTTTCTTTAAAAAGGACAGAGGAAGAAAACACAACTACCCGTTACCATTGAAATGACATTAATGCTTGTGAACATAAGATCTGATAAACTGAGCACAAAGGAGAAGGATCACTGCTATCACTTAATTTCTGCAAGGAACCTAATGGGATGGAAAGAACACTGAAAGAGAATGAGGCCTTTGGCTTTATATCCAGTTATTGCCTAGTTTTATAGAGCATCTGGTTAGATTTAGCAATGAAGCTAAGTATTATTTAAAGCATAACAAAACCACATTTTTATATATTTTTAAAATAATCCAATTAACAATCCTGTGGGCTGAGTACGATAAACTTTGGAACAGAGCACTATCCTTTGCTATTACACAATTCACAATTTTTTGTAAGCCTGAAAAATAAAACCAGACATGTAAGTAGATGTAGCGTAATCTCTAAGCATACAACAGACTAGTATATCTACAATGACAAGTCAGTTACAATGGAAAAAGTACAATAAATTCAGGTGGCACTAGTTGGTTGATATCATTAGCCTCAATCACCAAAACAAAAACCAATAAATGAAAAATCATCCCAATATTTAAGAGCAAAAGTTTTGACATTTTTACCCATGTTTAATATTAGTGCTAGAATTTGAAGGAAAGCATAACATCCAAGATAGAAAAATCAAGCAGAATCCACTGAGGCTGCAAATCTATACATAGCTTCTCAGACACCAAGAGCCCCTAGAAATAATGTTTTTTTCCAATATTTTACACAAAACTTACTGATCCAGAATAAAAATCTCCCAAAGCTTTAATCATAACTCTCATCTTGATCTAAAAGTTCATCTGGTACCCTTTTGGTACCATAATGCAGCAGTATGCTGAAATCAGCTGGTGCCGATTCTACTGTGTGAGATATTTTTGTGGACTATATGACTGGTCATATGGCTCCCAGACAGTAATCCCATATGACAAGATCATGCACTAGTACGACAGAGGACTGTTGCTATATTTAAGGCATAAGATGTCTGTATCCTTAAGAGCTGTTGTGTGCACAAGTAACCCAAGTCCTGACCTCACTAACATTCTGAATATTTCCATTTACAGACATACATGAAACACAAGGAATCTTTACAGGGACTTATGCAGAGAATGCTTTATGTAAAATGCTTTATCTTTAAATATCTTTAAATTTACTTAATCGTAACTAAAGGTTTCTTGTTCAAAGTATTCCTACTACCCCCTTCACTTTGATGTGAAGTTAAATTAGGTGTTCTGGACTACACGGAAGTTTGTTTCAAAACTTTCAAGACAGTTATGTGTTTTCTAGGGGGAAAACCCAAATACTTTTTTTTTTTGAAAAACAAACCCAGCATGGTTGATTGCACTGTCCTACATATGTCAAAACTTAAGCAGAAGTGTGCAAACTAACCATTCTAGAGTATTATGTGGATACAGGCTGTGCACAAAGGAAGCTTCACTTTCACCAGCTGTTCCAGAAGGATTATCCTGTGTGGAAAAATGACTGCTATAACTGCCTGAAAAGGTGGATGTACTTGATTTTCAGAAGAAAACATTCTTGCAGTGACTGCAACAGTTACCAGAGGGATACTGTAGGACTGGGAAGTGCAATCACAAATAAGAAACCGAAAGAGTCTGAGGAATTAAAAGCATTTTTATGCAAGTCTCCTACAGACATGTCTTAAGTAGATCACTAGCATTTAAAGATATTAATGCATGTTTAAAACATTGTGAAAGTCAGTTTTACTGCTGCAATAGCTTGTCAATATCCCTAGAAATCACTACTATATCTTGGTTCATTAAAGTACAAAAATTATTAATTCTAAATACAACCTTACCATTTAAGGGACGAGTTCATCAATAGAGACTCAAGTTTTGATGGCATTTTTCCATCAAGGGGATTCAACTGTTTCAATTCATAAAATGCACATACAAAAAATCCCTTTTCAATTCCTACAGACTTATTTTAACCCTACAGCTGATTATACGCATATCCTTTCAGAACAGTTTGAGACTACTCTTCATATCCTACCTTCCTGCAAGACAAGATACATGCAGAAATGTATTGATACTGCGATGTGAAAACAAAAACTAATTTAAGCAGTTTCCCCTGTTTCTAAAAGGCTTTTTTTTTTTTTAACCGATTTTTCTAGTATCAACTTTAGACTACTTTAAATACAGTTGTTACAACTCAGGAAAAAAGTAAACTGGCTTTTTTTTTTTTTTTTAAATATGCACCTCCTTGCTTGCTTTTCAAGTATAACACAATCTGTGGCAAAATGTTTCTCCACAGGAATGGACCAGAATCATGGAGAATTTCTTTCATCATTCTTTGGGTTTGACCATGATTCTTTACTCTTTTGTGCCATTAATTGAGGTTGAAATATACTGTGCATGACTCGTAAGGTCCCTGACATGAGATTAGTTATTCTGCAAACCAGACTGTTTACCATAGCATGTTCAAGTTTCATGGGAATAGAGGACTATCATAATAAGAGTGGACATTGACAGTATTTTCTGGTAAACTTGAACAGGTGATGACACTGAATCCTTTTCTCCAGGTTTACCAAAATATTCAAAGCAATCATAGTAATTTGGGAGTACCTATGCTAACTATCTTGACAATAGCCTAAGAAAGAAAGGAAAAAAATGCTGCAAATAAGAATGTAGCTACTGAGACATAAATAGTAATATATCATGAAGATCATTTTGATGCAATGAAATATGCAAATGCCTAATGACTGCATTGACACACTTTGGTTTCTGGCAAGTCACATGTTAGAGCTGTTTTTTTTTTTCCTCCTCTTAATCCCACAGGCTACTTTGACATGTTTTTACTGCTGTAAAATAATCTCTTACACTCAGCCATGTACCAGAACATTGAGCCTAAAAATAGTTATAATACATATGCTGAGTTAAGGCTATCAAAGCTTACTTTAAATCAGAACAAACAAAATACTACTTACTAAAAAACTAGTTTTGGTTTTCAAAAGTTGCTCTCCAATCTTTTAGAAACAAAATTAATATTTGAGAAATTTATTTTCTTTCATGGTTGAAAATGTAGAATGGGAAATGTTTGCAGAATAAACTGTATTCCACATAAGGTATGTATAACTTTTTTAAATCCCCACTGTCTGAACATAAGAGGCTTAAGAATTATGCAAAAAAGAATTTACAGTCTTATTTTCCACTGAGTCTGTCCAAGACAAAAAGGATGTTTTCAGGAAAGGGTTTCAAAGAAACTTTCTAAAGAAAAGTTCATTCACAACTGCAGTTCCATTATGTCACAGATAATTTCTTCCAAATTATCTGTGCATTCTTCTAACTAATTCTAAACATGCAACATATTGCTGTTATAATAAAAAGTATACCACACTGGAATTTCAGGATGCCATTTGTAATATAAAAAATTCAAGAACAAATTATAACTAAATTCCCTGTTACAAACGAGAACGTTGTAGATGGAAGAATAGGCCAGCAATCAGCACTAACACTAATCATAACCTAGAGTTGCCCCTCTCAGCCATGGTTAAGCAGCATTCCTGCTGTTGTTGCCCACCCTATAAGCATTCCTGTCATTGGGATGAATACTCCTACTGTTCTTGTGCTGCAATTCTCAGAGCAGAGTGCTGGGCAGGTACACATGTTCAGACAGGAAGACAGCATGACCTAGCTTTCAGGCAATAAATGAGATTACCCCACCGCAACATGGGAATTTGCTTCAAGAAAGTCTCCTAAAGGTCAGGTAATTCGGAATGAAGCCAAGCAGAAAGTGGCAAAAAGATAGTAGGATTCAGCTTCTTCCCTGAGGAAAGCACACAAGTATCTTTCCATAAATCTCTGATTATGCAGGAAGTTTGACCCTCATTGTTACTCAGCAGAGTACAATCATAAAGAAGGGACCCCTTGACACATCTGAAGTTTTGAATCAAAAAGAGTTGCATCAAATGATGGTGGTAGACTGCACAGTCCCTCAAGTTACATGCTTTAAGATCAATGTCAACTACAAAGCAATGAGAGAGGAGGAGACTAAATCAATAGCCAAGTTCCCAGCAAACAGTCTTTACGGTATCAATGTGCCTGGTCATCTTGTTCATGATGCCTGATGAAGCCTAGCCACCCATTAACAGTCAGTCACCATCGCTCAAAATAGAGAAGTGTTTTTCACAGCACTGCTATGGGAAAGACTGCACAGTTAGAGATCCAGGTCCAGGGTCCCAACAGCTACATCTTGTGCCTTGACATCAGACAGAACTGCAGCTGTGCTGCAGCACCAAGCTCCGCTGATGTATATCCTGTAACTCCCACCAGCAACCAAGCTCACATCTGCAATTTTTAATACCCACAGAATCAGTCATCACCTTTGCAATGACTAGTGGTGGATTGAGACCGATTGGACTATACAGTTAACCAGTACCAGAATAATAATTTGTTTTCAATAGGGTTAAAGCCAGTCAATGTTTCCCCAGTGCTAATAATAAGTGCTAATCAAGAACAAGCAGAGAACCAAGGATATAAAACCTGAGGTTTAAAATCCTGCTCCTGCTACAGGGCAAAACATCATGTGCATGATCTCTGTGAGAGAAGAGGTGAAACACACTCATGGATGAAATACAGCCCTCAGAGTCAGCATATAAAAGAAGCCTCTGGCAAAGCCACCGAACCAGGAAATCAACAAGAAACAAGAGCTAGAAAGATTCTGTGCACAGAAGTATTGAAGTTTACAAGGTTTTCTAGGAGGAAACTAGATGGCAGAGAGCTTTCTCTGCTCTGCACCACACGTAATGGAAGCAGAAGAGATCATGAGGTGAGGCATTCTTCTACCACTGCTAGACTCTGTGCACTCTCTTGAGCAAGGAAACCAACACATTGCCACAAAGCTTGAAGATTTTCCTCACACCTTGAGTTTTCATATGCAATGGGTCTTTCCTACTGATACTTTTCTTGGTTGTACAGGAAGAGGGGAAAAGTTAATTATACTGTGACTTGCTGTATTGTCATGCAGCCACAACTAATCATGGAAAGATGTTGCTGGGTTCAGGGTTGAACTGCCTTTTTGAGCAGCAACACAATCTTAGATTAGACTGAGCTAATCAATTAGCTAATTGATTAGCTAATCAAGCTAATCAAAGGTCTTGGCAAGACACTACATTATTTAAATAATTATGATACGTCACACTATTTGTTATGGGGGATAGATGGGAAAATGAGCTAAATAAGGAATTAATAGGCCACCAATTTTTAGGCTCCTTTATTATAAAGGGAGCAGATGTCTTAGTGCTCCAGTCAATGAGAAAAGATATTCCACAAAACCATTCAGAAGCAAGCTTAACTCCAGAAGTTATGAATCATGTTACATCCTGGTTACAACATCCTCATAAAAATACTTTTGTTACTTCTATTACATATCTTAATCAAACTGTGTTGCATCTTCTTGACCAAAGTTCAAACTCTGAAGTCAGTTTTGTTCTCTTAATGTAATATTAACAGTCTCAAATGTTGATAAAGAAAAAAAAAAATCAAGCTGCATCAGTCAAATTTAGAATGGACACATACTAAATAATTTCTGCCTAAATCTCTCTACTAGTTACTCTCTTCTTACCTAAAACCTTGGTTACCTGCACCCTCCCTGTGTTCTGCTCAATTCTTTTTCCCTGGTTTCATGATCTTCCATTCTACTTCAAAATCTACACAACTGTACTAGCCTGTCACTGAATAGAATTATTTACTTACTATATATATAGATGTCTCATTTTTGGCTAACTATTTGAATTGCTAAGTTACTCAACTAGAATGAACTGGTTACCTTATCAGAATTCCAGCAAAGACAGTCAGCATTTTTCACAGTACCAGTTATGGTGTTACTTGTCTAAGACTCAAGAAGTGACCCACCTTTCAGCATTTAGCAAGTGAGAATGCCTTCTCTTTTCTGTTAGGGAAGCTGCTCATAAGAACCAGCAAAGTTTTTATTATTTGGCAATATAATTTTATTCTTGCAAAAATGCAATTAAAAACCCTGTTTCTTCTGCATTTCTTAACATTTACATTCACTTACTTGAAACTATGCTAGCAGAAAAATAGCAAGAATGGTATATTTATATAGGCCACTAATTAGTCAGCACTGATAATACGATTAGAACTCCAATTATGGAGTTGGATATTCCTTTCACTGAAAGATTGAGGTAGATTCTCCATTTTTGCAGCTAAACACAAAACTGAGAGGCACTGAAGAATAAAGTGAAAGATGTAGGAGAAGCTCCACCTCACCTGACTCGCACAAAAAAAAAAAGACATATATAGTATACATATCTTCCAGCTTTCTGCAACTTTCTATTCATTATCTTTTCTGTATCTGATAGGATCTTCTCTCAAGGCCATCAGTCCAGAAACAATTACAGCACACTCTGCTGTGGCACCTTTCAAGAAACACATATTTTTCAATTCTATTAGACAAAATTAATCATTTTATTTCTATGTCATTCATAGAACTGCCTAACTGGATTAAATCCAAATTCAAAAAAAGGGACATAATTCTATTCTGCCTTCCCCATTAGAAGATTAGATCTAAATAACTTGCCCATTGAAGAAGAAATTTCTTGTTATACAATGTTAAACGGATGACAACCAACAAATTGTTACTGTACACAGTAATTATTTTTCAAAGAAATTTTTCTTAAAGGGCAATCTGACCTCACATAAAAAGCATACTTCAAGACTTGAATAGCCAATATTTATTTAAGCAACTTTACTGTATGTTGATTCTCACTAATGAGAACAGTAAAAATCATCAAGTTCTCTCCATAGATCTGCATGTTTGTCCCTCCTCCTATCCATTGCAAACATTGTAATGCACATTCCTTTACCAAAGGAATACCTGAGGTATTTCATTACCTCTTCTGCAATCAAAAACCAAACTGAACAACTGGATGCATTCACTAATAAATCCTAAAGGAAATCAAGGATGAAATGGTTGAACTATTCACTGCTGTTTGTAAGCTCTTAAATCAGGGTTGGTTCAGGAAGAGGACAAGTTTAGAGTCAATTTAAAAAAAAAAGACCAAAAAATCCAAAGAAAAAAAAACATTAAGCAGCACAGTGTCTACCCTGGGTAGGTTTCTAGAAACTGCAACAAAACTTTACATAAACATAATTATTTCACATCATAAATCCAGTGTGCCCACATCTTGAACATACTATGTCGCTGTGTTTCTCTTATAAAATAAAGATCACATAGAATGGTTAAAAAAAGAAAGTTAGAGAAGAGCAAGAAGAATAAGAGGAATACGAACTTGATTAAGGCTAGGAAAAGATGATGGCAATACGAGTAAGTTTATGGAACAAAGCAACAGAGGGAATTAGTTAGGTGCATGCAATGCAACTGGAAGGTAGAAAATTGCTCTTCACGTAACATACTTTGAGGCTTACACAGGCATTTCTGAATACAAAGAAGCCTCATTCAGCTCTGAGGTTCTAATACAGCTCTGATTATCTCAGACCACTTCAGAGACTCCCCCTTCAAAGAAACTCTTCATTGGTAGAGCTAACAAAGGCAAGTACTGAGCCAGAACCACCACAAAAACACCCAAACCCTGTCTTGTGAGAAGTTCAGCACAGAGCTAAGGAAAACACACCCTCTGTGATACAAGAAACAGGCCTAACTGGTACTGAACAATGACATAGGCATTTTACAATTAATGAAATATAGATTGACACTAATTTTATGTTATTTTAAGTAAAATACATCAACTTGTATATTATGTTGAACATTTTTTCTTAATATGTCTTTCAAAAAGCCTACAGCCTGAATTGTTTTAAAGAAATAAATGCCTTTTTAACCCCCCCAGTTTTATTTCAAACCTTGATCTTATCCTACAAAAAAAGGTATGTTTACAGAAATGTCTTAGACTATTAAATTTTTCCACACACACTTTTCAGTATGTGAGAGATTCCAAATTACAGAAATTGCTAAACCACCTTGTTTCAACTTAAGACTCAAGCTCTTAACACAAGTGCAAGTCATAGTACTCAATAACAGAAAAAGAGATCTGAAATCTTCCCTCACCAGCCCCTCAAATCAGTAAAGAAATCCAACCCATGCCATCATTCATTGCTTCAAACTTCAACTCAGTGAACACTTATTCACTCTGAAGTTTCTATTACTCAAATTCTATGGCTCTTTTGCAGAAAACTTCAAGTACTTGCAATTTCAAAGAGAACTATTTATTGATCCCCTGGTGACAGAAGCATTATAATAGCAAATGATATTCTCATAGTAAGTTATGCAGATGAAAAAATGTTACCTCATCATGTGTGTATCTGTAATCTGCCTTCTTTGACTTCAGATCCCATAATACCACTGTTCCAGACTCAAAGCCTATCAGAAGCTGCAATAATAAGCAGATATATTAAGTCTTTATAAGAATCAAAATAGTACCATTTGCAATGCCTACAGTTCTTGCCCCAAAGAGATGCAGCATAATACCACATGTAGTAACTGCAAGTAGTTATGAAGACAAAAATTAATGAGAAGCAGCGAAGACTGTTAGAAAGGTTTACTTTGTACTTGTCATTATCCTAAACTTCCAGCTAATACAACTTACATTCATGCAAAATTAGAAAAAAAAAAATGCATTCTTCACAAGAGTCCTTTGAAATCCCTTTGAGTTCCAGAATGGCCAACATTAAACTTGAGCCTATTCCTTCTTGAGTGAAAATGAGGGGGTCGGAAAAGAACTTTTTGTGTTGTCGTTATTACTGGAATTAGTTTTGTTTAGATTTTCAAGATTAAACCATTTCTGCAGGGAGTCAAGATTCAAATTGCTCATAATAATTGGTCTAACACATTGTTGAGTATGTGTTTTGCTCTATCTTAAGTGACACTTCTCTTAATGAAAAGAAAACAAGGCCAACATAAGGCAGTAGTAACAGTCTTGGCACTTACAGAAGGCGGCAATGCAGTTTCATCTTTCATAGTTGCTGGATCTACTACAAGATGAGATCTTCCCTTTGAGCAGTGTTGCTACAGGATAAGCAGCTCCTAAGATTAAGTAGCATGCCTTCACTCCCACTTCTTTTTCCCCAACATGGACATACAAAAAAGGAGTAGTTGGCTGCTGGGATTTACTCACTGTTAAAACAATCTATTTTCTGTGAGCAAACAGAAGTGGCCTGAGGAGTGTCCTTCCTATTACAAGTTAGAAAACACTGCCTTCACACATTCCATTGTAGTCAAGGATAGGAGATCTAAATCAATATGGTCTATTGCTGCAGCTAGAGGTTTTGCCTGGACAGTCTTTTCAGCATGTTGAGATTTTCAAGGTGCATAGTTATTTCCAGCATGAAAAATAACAGATGATCTCCTACCAGCTTACAGATAAAATATTTCATCTATTTCAGTGCTATACAGCACTAATGCCCTAAAAGTATTAGACACATTTGATCTAGTAAAAGTGAATTAGCTATTTTCTTCACTACAGTGTCTGTATACTATTATTTCAAATGATCTTGCTTATAAGCCATATTTTATGACTTTTCTCTTTTAACTTCAAACATTAGAAAAATCACAGTGATTGGAAGGCTAATAGCATGAATGAATTTTAAAAGTGAGTTCATGGGAGGTTCTTTCAACTACATGGGGGTTTTTTTCAGCAATATTTTTCATATGAGAAAGGAGTGTAAGGTTAGATTCTAAAACACTGATTGATAGCCTGATTGATAAAAACAGTAATTCTTAAACTTTCATTGACAGTAATTAAGCATGGGGTAGAATACACCAGAATAGAACATCTGTATTTACTGAAGTTTGTGAAGCTTCACTGCACTCATATTCTAGGGTCCATGATTATGGAATGTGTTTCAAACCTAATTCTACAGAGAAATGCAGTTATGTACTTACTGCAGTGAGCTTCACCCCAATGAAAACAAACTCTACTCACGAAATTCTCTTGTTGGATTGAAACTGTAGGTGTCTAGGATATAAGCTTATAACTAGCACATTATTAAAACATTCAAACCACTGCTAAGAAAATAGTATCATCCCCTCTCTTTTCAGTTTTATCCACTACTAACATGTCAAAAGAAAAGCAAGTAAACAAAAAAAATATTTCTCCTGCATATGTGGAGCAGTAGTAAGCTTAATTACTTTCTGCTTGAAGATTCTTCACAAATAGGAGTTCAAAACTTTAGGATATTTCTGAGACACTACACTGACAAAGAAAATAATTTAGAATTTAATTCATCAACCTATTCAATCACTTATGCCTGATTAATCTAAAGTGGAATCATTAATTAAAATCTGTTAAAAGTGAGTGACATCAAGGTATCTCTGGCTAAGTTATAACCATGCTTTTGTCAGGGTCTAGACACTTTTGGAAAAGATACATGTAAGAACGCTGTTTTCATATCCTTCTTTCACATTTTGCTTTATTCATATTGTCAAAACTAAGGAAAACCCTTCCTGCTTATCCTTCAGTCTGGATGAAGAAATCTGAACAAATTTGCAGTAGACCACTAAGATTTGCTAAGTAACTGTATTGGGCACACAAGCTAAAGAGGCAGAACAGCCTTCATAGACTGGGTGATCCATGTGATCCCATCCCAAGGCTTGTAGAAGAGGTCTATTACCTGAAGCACAGACTTTGTCTTGCAATTATGATTTAAGTGGGGAACATATGATTTGGTACTACACTAATTGCTGTCACCTAGAGAAGGCATACTAACATGTTGTCTACCTGGACTTCAGCAAAGCCTTCGATACAGTCTCCCACAGCATTCTCCTGGAGAAGCTGGCGGTTCATGGCCTTGATGGGTGTACTCTTCGCTGGGTTAAAAACTGGCTGGATAGCCGAGCCCAGAGAGTGGT
>VXBL01000245.1:2633372-2678423 GCA_013400195.1 Aramus guarauna | reverse complement strand
CTGGAGAAGAGGAGGCTGAGGGGAGACCTTATCGCCCTCTACAACTACCTGAAAGGAGGCTGTAGTGAGGTGGGGGTCGGCCTCTTCTCCCTGGTAACAAGCGATAGGACCAGGGGGAATGGTCTAAAGTTGCGCCAGAGCAGGTTTGGGTCAGACATTAGGAAAAACTTCTTCACAGAAAGGGCTGTCAGGCTCTGGAATGGACTGCCCAGGGAGGTGGTTGAGTCCCCGTCCCTGGCGGTATTTAAAAGAAGGATAGATGAGGTGCTTAAGGACATGGTTTAGTGGTGGGATGGCAAGGTTAGGTTAGCGGTTGGACTTGATGATCTTAAAGGTCTTTTCCAACCTAGATGATTCTATGATTCTTACTCCTTGCTTTCTCTTTTAATTCGTGAAGTCTTCATTATGAACCAAAGTTGTATGTTGTATGTTGGTGTTGCATGAGCCTCATAATAGATGTGTCAAAGCAAAGGGTAATAACACCTGTAGATTTACTTTAGTAATACAGAAGAAACTTATGACCATTAAGTTCATATCTCAAGTTCTTTGTGGCTGCTGTGTCAAAGGACAAAAATTGTCTTGCAAGGGCTTCAAGAACAAGTACTGTAAAACTTTTGTCAAGACAAAACGATGACAATGCTATCTCAAAAGAGGGAAAAGACAAGTCTGATACACAGCTTTCTTAAATGTTTTAGTTGAGTTGACTTTTCTGAAGTATTATTTGTACTACAGGCCAGTTAGGTTTTAAGCAATTTATTATAATCACTAGATGATGCCTGCTAAATGAATATATGTCAGTTAGATCTCAAATCCCATAGAAACTGCTGCCTTAGATTAGCTCAACTGAAGATGAAGTACACAGTATTCTAAATAAATATGCTACATAAATAGGCATTTTAAAATTGTGAAACAGCAACACCCAAGAGCATTACAAAGTTTAATTTCTGTCCCACTACTTTTCCGCTCAGGTTATGATTGGGTTTTTTTTTTTTATAACATCTTAATTTTTAACCACCATAAAGTTCTTTATTTTTGTTTTCAAGAATTTTGGCAATTAAGCACTTTCAGCTGTGTTTTAAGATGTTTCTGATAACAAGATACATTCAGTTATTTTAGTAATGTGTCCTACAGTCATGTCTGTACCTTGCTTTTAGTATTTTCAGATCTTAAAATCTTGATTTATACTTCCTTCATGCTTTTAACATTCTCCCTATCTACATAATCCCTCCTTAAAAAGCAGCAGTATCTATACTTTAAAAAAGCCTTGCTTGAAAAACAATGTATTGAATAATCTTTAAGCATATCCTACCTTTCCTTCATCCATTGGATTGTCACTAATGTGGACAATAGGTCCTGGGTGAGATTTGGATGACCTAAACAAGAAATATTTCCATTTAATTAAAAAAAAAATCCCTTGTCTAAAACTGCATCTCAAAATGATTGCAAGTAATACAGATTCTGCAGATACAGACTCCATGTAAGCAAGCTATTGACATTTCAGCATTGAGTCACTTTTATAGCTTCCTAGAAAAACTTTGTGTCTATTTGTAGGCACTTTCTTTTTATAAGGAGGAAAGACTTATTTACTGTTTATTCACAACACAAAAGTTGCCATTAGCTTTAGAATATCTATTTGATGTTACAGAATCACAGTTAGGTAAAATGTTTATTTTTATGCTGGAAAACAGGTCTTGCCATTATTCATAAACTGCCCAAACTGGACATTGTTAAAAACAATATAAAGTTGAGACTTTATGTTGAGTTCTTGTTATTGAAGAAGAAGGACTAATGAAGAGCTGTGTCTGTTTCAACAGCCTTTGGCAAGTCACAGACTTCACATGTTTAAGATAGACATGACATTCTGGGAACAAAACAACAGCAGAGAAACAGCAGCACACAAGTATATGTTTTCACTCACAAAACACTATATTTGTATAAAGAAACTTCTTTTTAAAAAAGGAGCATCAATGACAATAGCTGTTAAAAAAAGCCTCATTCTCTGAACTGGCTTATTTAAATTTACACTTTGAGCCAGTAATTTTATACTCAGCATGCCATCAGCTTTCTTACACTGCCTATCTTTGTACTTTGGGCTGTAACCCCAAAACTATAGAAGTGACTTGCCTGCCCAAGTACCAGCCACATCATATTTTAACATACATTATTTTTCTAGTTCTTTATCACTACAGATGATAATTTTTATGTCTGTTTTTATATTGTCTATTCCAGGCACTAAATAATGTTATAGGCAGAAACATATATATGAACATTAACATTTCACATTTACGAGAATAAGAAGTATATACATGCCTATTTATGTACTTTGATCATGCATTTGTTGTAGTGAGACTAATATGGAGGCCACTCTAGGTAACAATAACATTTTTGCAACTGATTAATAACATCTGGGACACTTCTGCCCCCTCCCCCTCAACGGACAATACTTGATTAAACTCACAGTTCAATGGCTTTATTCCACATGATGACATAGCCTGAGAGAGTAAATGATTCCACATTGACAATGTGAATGTTTCCTCTTTCGGTGCCCACATATAGCCATTTACTTTGGAAAGGCAGATGACAAAATGTTATCCTGAAAGAGAAAGCCACCAAAAAAGGTTATTAAAGAAAAGTCTTTTAGCTATCCTACACTTCAAGGTCTATGTTGCCAAAAGGTATAAAAAAAGGCAAGGAGCAAACAGGAAGAAATAACACAAGTTACAAGTACAGAAAAGTAGCAAAGCCAGTACATGACAAGAGATGCACAGACAATGTAAAAACTTAGAATAAACAAGAAATAGAAGCCAAGGTATTCTAAAACTATTAAGACATTCAAATAAAAATCACACAGCTACCTCTGAAAATTATCATATTGAATGCATTTGCTCAAGATTGGTGTCATTTGAAACTTATAATGTACAATACTCCTATGTTATAATGTGCAGATCTCCCTTTGAAATCTATCTAATTTCAAGTTTTGAAGAACAAAGGGGTTTTAGAAGTAACCTTATGCAGACCAAGCTGGTTTCAAGTTAGGAGACAAATGCAGAAAATAAAGCATAAGAAATGTAAGTTTACATGTAACCCAAATAACCTGTAAAGGAAACCTAAACCCAACCCTAAACGTTCATAAAAGTCACTTAAATTTGGGGCTATTATTTTACTTAAACCATATTTTAATTTTCTGCCTTATAGTTTTCTCTTCTGCTAGAAGGAAGTACCTGAACAAAACCCCAAAAACTAGCAACTGTTTGTACCAGCAGAGTACTCTTTCTTCATAGATCCAGTATAAATATTAGTACTTGAAAATTTGGTTACTTCTGTCCTCTTGGGTTCTACATGTTGTTTACTTCAAAACGGATATGGAAATAACATCTGTAGGAACTGAAGCTTCTAAAGTATCTAGTTTTTCTATACAACAGGAACACTAACATGAAATTAGAATCTAGAAACTTTCTGGAAACCATAAACTCTTAAACCATTTTAATCTGCAAGGTACAATATCAAAAGAAACCGCCAAATTACTTGGACTATCAAACTTGGGCTTTCAGAAATGTTGCAGGGATAAGGTAAAAAAATTATTCAATGGAAGTTTACTCTGTCAGCTCTAATCCTTGGTTTTACAGATTTTTTGTTCTTCTCTCCCAGTTGGGCTCTCTTCTTGCTAAATCCACACATCTCTTCAAGTCTGTTAATAATTATTAATGCAAAGATAAGCTTTAGATCCTTTGTGTTAGATGTATATACACACTTAACTGCAGTGCAAAAGCAAAGGCTAACAGCAGCAATGGAAAAGTTGCTAATGGCTGAAGAGATGTTAATTTGTACTACAGGTTTCAAAAGTAAAGGCTTCTGTAGTAACACTACCTGAATCACAAGTGTACATCTTCACTTTTTATATCACTAATTTATCTCTAATTAAGGAATGCAGTTTGCTCCTGCAAATCTTTAATTTTATCCATTTTCTAACTCTCTTGGTTTCTTGTGCTTGAATGTTCAAGCCAAAAGGCTGCACTAACTTTTTTTCATTGATGTTTCACAGAAAAAAGGACTATATACAAGATTTAAAATGCTCTTCCAACTCAAACTTATAGAGGTTGTAACATTTTTACTAAGCACAGTAATTGCAAACACCACAAGGTTAAAGACTTGAGGTTTCCCTACGTCCTTGAAAAAGTATTTTATATGAAGCTAAATCACATACATCTGTACATGCACTTCCTAGGCAGGCCCCAAAACCTTAGTGTCCATTAACAAAGCTCCCCTACAAGCAGGTCATGCGGAAGGAGAAAGAGGCAGCATGAAAACAAACCTTCAGCACTCTGCAACACCACAGCTTCTTTTTGCACCAGGAGTCCATGTGCCAGATGCAGCTGGCAGCCAGATCAGCTGAATCTAAAAATGCTGCCTATCAGCCACAAATAATATGCAGGAACAGGGTCACAGGTCTATCTGTCTTGATCTGTGAGTTAATACTGTCAACTGCAGTTGTCCAGTACTTTCATTAATAAAACATTATCTGTGTCATTATAAGGTGGGAAAAAGTGTAAGTTGGGGCAGCAACTTTGATTGCTAAAGCAAAAGGGCACGTTAAGTGTCCAACTCCTCAATACTTATTGATTGAATATGCAGCCATATTCAATCTACTGTCTCCTCTGTGCAAGTGAGATTAATTCAATCCTGGTATGGAGTCATTTCATTATTTGCTAACTCTTGACAAAATTAGAGTTGAACAAGTAACTTTACAAAACATTTACAAACTCACAAAGGAAGGAAGTTCAAGAGACTTCAAAATTGTCAAGTATAGACATATATAAAACAGGGTTCTTAACCTCATCCTTCAAAATGTGCTTTTACTAGTCTTTCACAATCAGAAAAAAGTGTTGTATGATTTTTATACAACCAAAAAAATATTTAGAGCTTTTATGTTTCACAGAACAACTGATCACTAGTTAGATCCAAAAGGAATGTCACACTGACCCTGCTATATTGAATCACCGTTTCACCTTGAATGTGGTGTTACTACTTTGCAAATAACTGTTACTTCTTTATTTTCCTAATAGAAAAAGTATGTCTTCCAACTTTCAGAAATTAAATTATATTTTTGTCTAAAGTGATTCATTTCAGATAACTGCATTTACTTCAGCAATTTACAGAATAACATTTCCAATATTGAAGTCCATATACTGAGCTTTTCTCTCTTCAGTGATTAAGGCGCCACCTTAAACTATTTAGATTTTAAAGAATACTAGAAAGGTTACAGTCCTCAACTAAAATTCAGTGTAACTATGACCATCTGAAGGACCAGTGACATGATACATACAGGCCACACTTACTCCATTGAAAATTGGACTGAGGATTAAAGGGATTCACACTTGTTTTGGAGGCTAGAAACAAAAGGTCAAGGTCATCTTGGTAGTGAGGTAATACTTGCTTATTTAACACCTGGCCAAGGACAGCATTTTTTTTTTTCTGAAAAATGTAGATTTTTCTTTCAGAAACCTAACTTTCTGTCACCACAAGATAATATACTCCATCTATAACATATTTTAAGATCAACAGAAGTAGAAGTTGTCATATAATGCTCTGGCCATTTCTACAACTCAAGTATTCCTCCCCCACTCTCCCTACCCACAAATAGATATGTACGTAAATATGGAAAACAGAATCAATTCTTGGGAACAGGTCAAAAAGATTACACATACACTCAACCCAAGTAAAAAACTTTTGCAAGTCTTTCCTGCATACAAACCCCAACTGCCTGAAACAATGTATCAGTCAAAAGCAGAGTACCATACTCTTCCTCTCCCATATCAAACCATTCTGGCCAAAAATACTAGTACAGAAGCATCAATAAAAAATAAACCAGTTTTGTGCACCTACAGTTTGACAAAACATAGTGCAATAGGTCAGCAACTGGCTGACGGGTCAGGCCCAAAGAGTTATGGTAAATGGAGTTACATCAGGCTGGTGGCCGGTCACTAGTGATGTTCCCCAGGGCTCCATTTTAGGGCCAGTTCTTTTTAATGTTTTCATTAACAACTTTGATGTAGGACTAGAAGATGTTGTGAGCAAATTTGCAGATGACACCGAACTGGGAGGAGCTGTTGATTCCATCAAGGGTGGAGAGGCCTTGCAGAGAGATCTGGACAGATCGGAGAACTGGGCAATCACCAACCACCTGGGGTCTAACAAGGGCAAATGCCAGATTCTGCACCTGGGAAGGGGCAACCCTGGCTATACATACAGACTGGGCAATGAGACTCTGGAGACCAGCCCTCCTGAAAGGGACTTACAGGTCTTGGTCGACAGCCAGTTGAACATGAGTCAACAGTGTGCCCAGGCTGCCACAAAGGCCAACCGTGTCCTGGGGCACATCAAGCATCCCACTCTATGCTGCACTGGTGTGACCTCACCTCAAGTACTGTGTGCAGTTTTGGGTGCCACAGTATAAGAAGGACATAAAACTATTACAAGGTGTCCAAAGGATGGTGAAGGGTCTAGAGGGGAAGACGTATGAGGAGAGGCTGAAGTCCCATGGTTTGTTCAGCCTAGAGAAGAGGAGACTGAGGGGAGACCTCATCATGGCCTACAGCTTCCTCACGAGGGGGAGCAAAGGGGCAGGTGCTGATCTCCCTCCCTCTGGTGACCAGTGATAGAACCTGAGGGATCAGCATGAAGCTGTGACAGAGGAAGTTTAAGCTGGATATCAGGAAAAGGTTCTTCACCAAGAGGGTGGTCAGGCACTGGAACAGGCTTCCCCAGGGAAGTGGTCACAGCACCCAGCTTGACTGAGTTCAGGAAGCGTCTGGATAGCGCTCTCAGTCATATGCTCCGATTCAGCTGGTCCTGTGTGGAACCAGGAGTTGTACCCTATGATCCTTACGGGTCCCTTCCAGCTCAGGACATTCTATGATTCTAGAGAGACGGCCTGGGACAGCCTGAGCCAGTGATCACAAAAAGCAGGCTTTTGCAGGAAGCTCTTTCCTAGCACAACAGATTCCTCACATTATCTCCAAGGAAATTTCAGCTACCTCAGTAAATATAGCACATTCTGTGAAGCAGATTGAACTCTTAGCATAATGCAAGTATTGTGCACAGCACTTTATTCCAAATATTTCACTTCCCCATACCTGTACAAAGAAAAAATCCCTTTTTA
Organism: Aramus guarauna; assembly: GCA_013400195.1. NCBI lineage: Eukaryota > Metazoa > Chordata > Aves > Gruiformes > Aramidae > Aramus > Aramus guarauna. The sequence continues at coordinate 2,671,264 of VXBL01000245.1, read as the reverse complement.
GAAAAAAAAGCAGTGCTTTAAAGAGGTGGGTTTTTTAAGTTTGATACCTACATTATAATTTCAATAAATGCTAACATCACTTCTAAAATGTATGTTATACAACCCCAAAACCATCAGGGTAGTTCTAAACTCTACTGTGGCTGTACTTTCCCTAAGCACAAAAATCTTCCTCCTCGCTGCATACATATTCACAAAGCCACTTTTCCCCTGTCCCCCTGCTTCCAAAAAACAACCCCAAACTTACAGGAAATTTCACTTTCCTGTGAAATGAATTTGTAAGACTTGAAACAATAGTTCAAGAAAACAAGATTATATACAGAAAACCCAGTGGTACACTAGCAGTGAAAACCACTGATAAAAGAAAAACCCTCACAAAATCTCTTGTTCTTATGGTACTTAAAATATAATTTGTACTATTGCTTATGGGAGAGTATTAGCAGTGACAAGAGAGTCTTTAAGAAGCTGTTTGTAAACTTACTGAAAGGATTTCCTTTCTTAACTGCAAACTATGTGTCTTTTCTGATAATCTGTCAAAGTTAGTTAAGAAAAATCTTAATCATGGTTGTTTCACAATGTATATCAAAGTAGTTATAGCAAGTGATAGTATTCCCTAGAGGAATCTAATTACAGAAATATCAAAGAATACAATTTCCTAAATTAACATGCAAGTCAAGGAATCAGGCTTTTAAGGGAAATATTAAGTAAAAATGACAGGCAGTTATCTTGAGTGTATTATTATGACAACAGAAATCCTTCTAAATTAATCTTTACCTTTCCTTATAATACTTCATAATGCAGCAGACTATGTTCTTCAGAATTTTCCACTGCTTTAACAAAGCAGTGACAAATACTTTGATGAATGACAAACACTGATAACAGGTTTTATTTTTAAGCCACTAAAACTATTTCTAGAACCTCAGGCTATCATTATAGGTCTGCAGTTACTGTAATTACACTAGCTGCTCAGATCATTATCGTATACACAAAATAATTTTCTAAAGAGAAAAATGTTGAGCTACCAAAGTTGTATTCTGCACACCTCTATGTTCAACCTTTTCTGCATGAGATAGCCAGCTTCTGAATTTTACATGCTGTTTAATTCTTATGTTAGCCTAGACTCCATGACCAGAATCTCTTGTCAAGTCTTCCATGGTCATAAAAAGTCAAGAGCCAGTGTCAGAATGACATACTGATGGAAGTGAGCAGTGGCTGTGGTTTTGTCAGACTCCTGCAAGGGGTCTACTTCCAGATCTGGTAACTGCAATAAGCTTAAAAATACCCACCTGTATGAAAAAGGCCTGAAGGGGCAGAAGGCACATGCAGGGGAAGAATTCTTTTTCAATGCATCCCAAAACTGTTCCCTCAAAAGACCATGTGGATAAATGCACTATATCCTAGAAACTGGAGAGGTACTTCAATTCCATTTAAATCCAATAACAGCACTCCAAATGATGCTTCTCCAAACACATTTACTTGAAGGGCTGCCTCTAAAGGGAGCTAAAAGTACCTATGTGCAGTACCTGATTTGTGGTGTACACTAATGGTGTCAAGATGGAGTAATGGGGAAGTAAGAGCCAAGAACAGAAATAAAGTCACCAGTGATGTGATCAATACTAGGGCCATTTAGATCCTTTTCCAGAAAAAAGCTCAGTTTTAGAGAGTTCCTAAGCTGCTGCAGGTATTTGTATTTTTACAATATAGTGTTCCTAATATATTTCATGGCTCACATGTTCTTTCCTTTAAGGAGTCTCTGTCTGAAGATGGCTTTTCAAGCTTCAGTACTTCACTCAGAAGGGGTCTCCACACTTTCATTTATACACAAACAGAAAAGAGCTGCTTCACTGCTTGTAAGGCTGACAAAAGACCAATGAACACATGCCATTTGAGGCAACCAACTTGAAAACTAAGAAAAGTTTTCAATGTTGGAGGAATTCACACCAAATACCCTAAAGATTTGAGGATCTCTTCCCACTTATGAAATCCCCTGCACTACGTACTTATGAGCTCCTGTTGGTGTATCTGACAACTCAAAAAGTAACCACCATCTTTGGCATCAGAAGATACTTGGGTAGCTTGCTCTACTAACGCATGCAGTTCAGGCTGAATATTTTTGTCACACACTACAACTTAAAAAGCAGCCATGTCAGAGATGTAGCTTTCCCACAGGAGACAGAAGAATTATGCCCATCGCTAATAGAGGAAAGTCTGACAGACAGGCAGGGTTTAAAAACTAAACAAATTCTGCCCAGGAACATGGTAGTTGGCCATTATGTGCTGCTTACCACCGTGAAAGTCAGTGTGCAAAGAAAACAACTAACAATGGAGACAGTTTTTAAAAACTGTTTCTTAGAAACCTGCCATCTCAGAGTAATAGGACTCAGCGCTTCAGTTCTTCCCCAGTGCCAAAGGCAGCAGAAGGCAACTGATACAACTGCAGTTCGATCAACTGCACCGACACGTGGGACTCCGCATGCATGTGCAGCCTCAAGAAAATGTTTTTCAAAGTAATCTGATCTTGCATGAAAGACATTTACATCTGCAGCAAATCCAGACAGTCAAGAAGTTCATTTTCTCCTGCTAATTTCTTGACACAAGATAGAAATACTTCTAAATACATCTGGTGGATCACCACTGAGTAACATTTTTAAGCCCACCAGGTAGAAGGCAGCTTTATGTAACACCATAAAGGCAAGCAGACCCAGTGATCATTTCCTTTCATTCTCAAAAAAAAAAGCCAATTCAAAAGGTGTGAAAAAACTTAGTTAATGTGTCAAAAACTTATAGTTGTGTCATATATTAAGCTTGTACTTGGTATATCATTGACTATGCAAAGACTCATTTAACCTTCCAGAAGTACTGTTTGGATATGTATCTGTAATCCTTCTGTGGGTTATACTATAATCCTACCCCCAAACACAGGGCAAAGGGAAAAAGCCAGTCCTCAAACAAAGAGTGGAGGTGAAAGTGATATTGATACACAGAAAGGGGAAGAAAAAACCCACAACCCAAAACACACAAACAGTGACTATCATCACCTTGCTCACAGGCAAGAAAACCTGTATGTCCTTCTGCTATCCACAAAGTGGCAGAATTGGCCAGTCTATAAATTCAGTGAGGCATAAGGAAAAATTCTCTCACAACTAATGTCTGCTATTGCACAGTCTGGGTATAAGGTTACAGTATCTAACAAGGTAAGGTGTGTGTCATAATAGAAGTTAAGTCTTGTTTATTAATAAGAAGTAATACAAGCAGGATTTTTCACTCACTCAAGACAGTTTGTGTTTTAAACACAATGCTAAAGTTGCTGTTTATAGCAGAATACCAGCAATACTTAAAGCATAATTTCTTAACTCTGAATTGAACAGTCCCATGCTGAGGAAAACTATTTAAATCCCACAGCACAAAGTTGACATATTAAAAATTAAACTGCTACCAATTCATTCAGTGATCAATATACAAAGCACTCACACACTAAACACTCAGTTCTATTTTTATGCTATGATTTGGGTTCTTGTCTTCATGCTAAGTCACAAAGGAGGTAAACTATTTCTTTTGGCATTAGAACAGGGAATCTCAGATCAGGAAGGATGCAAGTCTTAGATAACCAAACAATTTTTTTTCATACTTGTACATAGAGCTGATTGGTTTGGGGTTTAGTTTACAGCAAAGGTGATGCAAATTTGTCATCCCACACCACTTTTTAAATCAAGTTAGTCTGTCACTTTACCCTTTCAAATTGGTTCTGTGAAAGTCCCTGGCTCATTAGTGATGTGTGTTTCACCTTTCACACCTTCAATCAGCACAAAGTTTAATAGTTCCTGCACAGTAAGAAAACTAAAGCCAGATTGGATATCTATCTCACACCATGCTTTCAATATTTACTCTAGTAAGAAGTGTTAGCTATGCTTATTTCAGAGTTAATCTAGCCTAACATTAACATTTGCTATTAAGTCAAAACAAATTTGACATGAGGCTTGCATTACATGTTAACACACAATTTTATTTATATAGGTATGTAGATGACAGAGGAACTACACTGTGATCCACTGAAGAAAGCTTACAGAAGTACCAAGCCTAGGATACTAGATAAGTTCACACACTGAATTGTGTTCTGCAAAGAGGTACTACTCATATATTTTTATAACTTGCATGACAAATCATACAAGCAACCCCTCTCCACCATGTAAGCATCATTATGCTTTTCTCCTGGCCCCCACACATCACTTCCCACAGTCAAGGAAGAGTGGCCAAACTTAGTACGACTTTGGTTTAATATTGTCTAACTTTTGTTTGGTAACGAGAACATGAAGCAGCTCAAAGCCCCACACAAATGCAACAGGAACAAAAGGCTAGAAAAATTGCAGAACTAGTTTGTTTTGTACTGTGCTCCTGACATCTGCCAGTCATTTCAACAAACAGATTCGTTATACATCAAAAACTTCATCAGTCACCAGTTCAGAAGATTGGCTTCAAATTACTAACCATCACTGGTACAAAAGGCAGTCAAGAGCTACAAATCTATAAAATGGCCAGTTTCTTACATACAGATACTCAACAGAAATTAGCATCTTCAAAGACTTTGGGCCACTACTTTTAAAGAAATGTTTTGCTCAAATCTAAAAAGCTGCAACTTGCCCAATGAAGACATTTTCCACAGCTCAGAACAAAGTCTGCAATGGGCATAGATTTAAAAAAAAAAAAAGCAACTCTCTCACCACTGCCTGTTCTTAACATTCATGAGTAGAAAAGTAAAAATTCACAACACTCTCCAGTCATGTATTAGAGACTGCATTCTGAATTAATTTACAGGTAATTTAATACTCTAATTCAATTTTCAGGTAGGTATACAGAATACTTAACAGATGACACAAGCATTTATAAACAAGCTATGTCTGGTTTTTATTCCTTTTTTGAAAGATGTTCAAAATAGGTCTGAAAGCAAGCTAGCTAAAACTAGATTACCAACAGGAGAAACAAATATGAAATCTAGAAATTGCATTGTTAAACATTGGGCAGTAATTCTTCCATATGGCTAAAAGCAGGGAATTAGCCAGAGCTGGTAAAAGGCTGTGCCAGGAAAATACAGAACTCATTAACAAGTCATGGCCTTATTTATTTTTTAGGTTGTTGTTAAGCATGGTTCAAGAATAGTTTTGAAGACTATTCTTATAAACTACCCAGATTAAAGGGTAATAAACTGCTACAGTTAGCTTTCTATGCTACAAACAACCTTCTAGTTCACATCTAATCCTTACATGTTAAACTCTGATTCAGAAACAAAATCTGAAGAAATTGGCCTGTGACATGTTGAGTTTAACTCCTATTAAACAGGACACATACTGCTTTTCCACAATGTCACCACACTTCCAGGTACTCCCCATCAGATATGTAATTTTAAACCTTAGCATCTACAGCATCCTAGAGAAAATACTGATGTAACTGGAATAGTTGCTTCAGTCACATAGTAAGATTTGGCTTGTTTCCCCTCCAAGGACATTTTTTCCATTTTAACTTATTTATTTCTTTTACCTAAACTAATTTCCAAGATATTGAAGTTCCCTGCACAAGCTGGAAAATTAGAAGTATCATTAGAGAAGATATTTCTACAAGGATCTGTTGTATTATTTAATATTTTAAATAATTCCTGTTTGAGAAGATAATTATCCTTATGAGCAAATCTTAATCCCACAACACAAATTTAAAAGATTTTATTAATTAGGTATCTAACAACTCAGCACCTGTGAATTGAGAAGACCCAGTTTTATTCGTCAACACTGTCAAAGCAAAATTTCTTCCTTGTATTTTATCTAAATCTAACCCTCCTTCAGCTTAAAGCCATTACCCTTCTCTTATCCCTCCAGTCCCCGGTAAAGAGTTTATGCAATCTAGTAATCTGCATTTATGTTATTGCTGACAAATTTGTTCATAACCTGCTCTTTAAAAACACAAGGTTACTCCATAACCCACCCAACAATGTTTAGCACTTTGTATGACATTATATTGGAAGTTTTTACGTTAAATATTTAACTTAGTTCTTTCTATTCCTACCCTTTACTTAAACCTTATACTTCGTGCCCTATTCAACAGGGGTACAAGTCACAGATTATTCTGTGTTCTTGCTAGTATCCTTTGAGTTTCCCAAGCAGTCCATCTCCAAAGCACACTGCTCAAAAGTAAACATAAGTTGAGACTTTAGCCTTACTGGAAAAGAAGGGCTACTTCCCAAAAGGGAAGGACTACTTGTTATTAAGAAGAACTCCACACCTTTTTTGCAGAAATAGTATCAACTGAGTTTGAGAAGTTTAATCTAAAAATGTACCCCTACCTCGCTTATAATGCTGTTACTTGAGTCTAAAAATTGTTAGTCAAAATGCATTTTTCAGCTTCTCCAATACACACAGGAGCTCTAACTGCAGAACTCCAATTTGTCATCAAGGGGATAAAAGCTTCCAGTTAAAAAATTGCTAGTTTTCCTTTTGTCTTGTTGGTGCATGCACACACACTTTCAATGTATGTCTCCAAAGGAATTTTGGAACAAAAGAAAGTCTTCTCTTCTTCTGCATTTTAAAGATAGTTTCCTGGTTTCAGCCAGGATAAAGTTAATTTTTCTTACCAACAGCTGTGTTTTCGATTTAGTATGAGAATAGTGTTGATAACACACTAATATTTTAGTTGTCACCAAGCAGTCAAGGACTTCTCAGCTTCTCATACTGCCCTGGCAATGAGAAGGCAGGGGGTGCCCAAGAAGCTGGGAGGGGACACAGCCAGGACAGCTGACTCAAACTGGCCAAAGGGATATTCCATATGATGTCATGCTCAGTATATAACTGGGGGAGTGGGCTGGGACCAGTTCAGCTTGAGAACTAGCTGACTGTTGGTCCTGGGTGGTAAGCAATTATGCTCTGCATCACTTGTTTTAATGTTCTTTTAACATTATCATTATTTTCCTTTTCTGCTCTATTAAATTATCTCAACCCATGAGTTTTACCTTTTTCTTTCTGATTCTCTCCCCCATCCTGCTATAGGGGGGAAGTGAGAGAACAGCTGTGGGGTCATTTTAGCTGCCTGCCAGGTTAAACCATAACAGATGGGTAAATTTATGTTCAGCAATACAATATGCAAAGTGATAGAAAAGTCATCGCAGTTTAGGTCACTAGCATGTCTACTCACAAGTACTTTGGGTCCTAACAGACTGCAATTCAAACCTCAATGTAAATCCAGTTTCAATTATTTAACAACTTAGTTGGGCTGCATTAACAAATCTGATCTTACAATAGCACGGTGTGATGGTAAGGAGCAAAGCAATTATAATCCAATCCCTACCGTTCTCTGTTAAATTTGAGTGAATGAAGTATAGCAGGTCTCTTCTGACGCAAGTTCCACAGGTGTAAGGTATCATCAGCCAAGGCACTCACAAGAGCTCCCTATGAGAAAGAAAGAGTTTTAGTCAATTTATTTTCCTAACTCTAGTAACAGTATATCATCATCATAATAGTGGAAAAATATTACATATTTGCTTCCAGGATGAAAAAATATTTATAAGCAGGTATATCAACATGATAGCACAGGTAAATTCCAAGTAGCAGTAGTGACATAACTGATGTGATCACGTGTCACAGCTCACTTACATTTGGTTCAGTGCTATACTGAGAGGTGATGGGGAAGGAGAAGCTTTTTCTGGTGTGTGCACATTAGCTCCCTCTTGCCCACCTCCGTAGAGAAATAAAGCGATGAATTCTGCTAATATCTATGTGCTGACAAAGCTACTGAGGTTTCACTTCACTATTCTTCTGAGCTAGAAGTCCCACTACAAATCTGGCCCCAGCTAGCTCAAGAACAGCACTGCTGTCAGATGCTACACCCTTAGAAAAAAAACACACCTGAAATTACAGAGGGATCAGATTAGGGATCTTTGCTCAGCTTGCATCTAAAACAGTAACACTATCAAAATAAAATTAACTACCTACTAAAACTGCTAGTACTATTGAAAACATGCTTTACTGTTTAAAGAGACAATTTGCAAGGTTCAATAACAGGAATAAACATTCCTACAAAAAAGTTCTTGCTTATAGCAAAAGAGTACTCTAGAGATAAAGCTATTTTCAACAGTCAAGCATTTTCTAAAATTAAAAAGTTAATTTATAGTTGATATTACTGTTTGCCATTCATGCTGAGTCATTTGTGTTAGCTGACTTTGATGCTTGCATAATGAGAAATTGCAGAAAATACACTCCATCTTCTCTAGGTTATGGAATATGTACATCATTTTACTAACCTCATTAATCAGGAACTGAAGCTGTATTACTGCAGCTCCACTGTCATGTTGGCAGTAGCATTCAACTCCTGGCCGACCAAAGCTGGAATTAGTACTGTTAAGGAATAATCATTGTATGTAACATAGGGAAAAACCCAAATACTATAACCAACATTGTCACAATCACTAATACTACATTCAAACAGGTTAACATCCTGCTTCTAGCTAGTTCATCCAACATATATAGTCACATATATCCAAATGATCACAAAAAAATCATTTATAAACAACACAAACACAAAGGAGTTAATTCCACTTATCCCCATGGAATACAGAAGTTATAAATAAATGCTTAACTTAGTTAAGGGATTCTTCATCAATGAGAACATAATGGAGAATGATAAAGTAGTTATTTTAGTAGTGTTAAATATCAGGACTAGTATAAGAGGAAGTTAATCTAAATAAACATCATAACCAAGCGATCACATTTTTCAATTGCTAAAGGAGCTTTCTCTCCTTTTTAAACACTACTTACAGATGAAAGAAGAGCTGAATAATGCAAGGCATGTTTAAAAAAAAAATCTGCTGTGACAAAGATAAAAAGATCAGTAGCCAAAATATGGAGGAGTCAATGGGAAATTATGTATAATGTAAGTTTCCAGGATCTCTGTATCAAGACTTCCTGGATTCACACCAACTATGAGATAACAAAAGCTTGTTCATTTTCCCTCCCACACAAATCAGTCCTATAGTTCCATAATGAATATCAAACAGAAGCAGCAGCAACACAGATTCTTTCAATTCTCCATACTTGATTCATTTTTTAGTTACAAAGACCCTGTATTTCAAATGTGGTCATCCCCTTTCTTCTGATATGAAGTTAAGGAAATTCTCCACCCTCTAGGAAACAGAGCAGAAAAAACACACAAATCCAGATTAATTATGCAAAGCAGTCAGTATTTCATCATTATTGTATGCCCAGGGTTTCTGGAGTATAATTTGTCAAAGAACTGAACACTTCTTGTTTTAACACCTTAGTTTTTGGAAGAAAGGCAATCATTCCAAAGATGTATGCAAAACAAGGAATATATGTACAATTTGTTCTCTCAGTAAACACTAGAAATTAATAAAACAGTACAATGCTCACCCTTTCTGCAAGTTTTCCACTTACTGAGATACTGTTGATCAAAACTAAAACAGATACAAATACTCTTAAAAAAACCCATACGCATTCACACTAGAGACACACATCTCCTGCTCAGCCTCTAAGTTGTCAAGATAAAATATAAGTAGAACTACAACAGGAACAAGTCTGCTTCAACACATTGCAATATTTTAACTTTTAAACTTCAATCACGTTCTTCTCCTAGATTAATGAATCCGCATAACATTCAGCTAAATGATGAGAGCTATACTAAACAGATGTTCAATAATCCAGCAAACTTAATACCAGCTTTCTTCCCTGAACAGAATTAGTAATTTAATTTTCTTCTGGCATGGAAGGGCTTAAAGAGCCAGCTTGCCTCACCTGGTTTTTCCCTTGTATTTTACACTCTTTATCAACATGTTTCCTGTACAAAGAAATCATCTGTATTCCACTGACAGTTTATAGCTCTTAAAAAAAAAAAAGCTTAAAATTTGCGGGGGTGGTGGGGTTGTCCTCAAAAATGATACCTTCCTACACAAATTCAGAATACTTTTAATGTAAAATCATTGTTTTTGCATTAACTTAGCTTGACTACACAAATTGCCAGATTGGAAAAAAATACCCCACAAAGAATACCAGAAGTTTCAGAGAAAATTTGCTTCAGCCTTGCTCATGCTTCTGCATTCACTTGAATTAGTAATTATTTGTATGGACAAAAGCAATTTCTGAAAGTGAAACTGAGAGGTTTCCAGGAACTGAATTTTAAAACTTATTTATCTGCACTGACACTGGTAGTTTTCTAATAAAAGAAGATTTCCTCAGCCCCTCCCCTGAACATCATCTTCCAACATAATTAAATGTAACTCTTGTTTGTTCACCCACCCACGGTTTATTTGGAATTGAGGCTTTACAGCTACCTTGCCTCAAAACAAGAGGAGTATGACCCAGAAAGACAGAGAAGCCCATGGCTTCTTCAAGTTACTCCAACCTTCAAATTCTATCCCTCAAATGTTTTCTTTAAGCATTTCTGATGCAAATATTTCTGGAAGCACTGTTATAACAAGTCAGTAAAAATGTCAATATTAAGAATATTTGAATGTTTCTTTAAATAAAAAAATCATTTTGCGTTTTCCAGGACACCTGAACCAGTTCTCTCTCCAGAAATCAGTAAATATGCAGCAGTGGGAGTAAGTTTACACAAGCTTTTAACACTCAGAGCAAGTTTTGCCTTTTTGACAAATTAGTGAAAGCCTCACATACAGATCAGAAAATAGAGTTTGGCCTCTTTTTATAGTGCTTACAGTTATCAAAAAAATAAAACTAGTCCTTGCAGTAGTCCCACTTACTTTCTTTACCCAAGGATTATGTCATCTTCACTTTTTCACCTAGTAGCTAAAATTATTCTTCTCATCTCAAATTAATATCATCCTCCTAACCAGCATTAATCTTCTTTTCTAGAGCAATGCAAAGCCTCCCAGTTTTGGGGGGTGTGCTGAGTTGAAAAAGTATGTCACTTAAATACTGACTGCAGGAAGATAATAGTACATGCCTGTTCCAGTATATGTTAAGCATTTCTCAACCACACAAAAAACAGGCAACATCTCAGGGGATGCAGTTTGTCTAAATCCTCTACGCTTGCGTATGTGTGCTTAAGGCAAGAGAGCTCACTGTACTAAGCAGTGATCATCTACCACATAGTAGTCCCCAAAACAGGCAAAAATTATAATGAATAATGACAAGATGGGCAAAGCATTTTAATTTTGTAGACAGGAAAAACTCTCTGCCAGAGTCCTAGGGTAACTCTAGAGGAAATACTCTGCTCTGAGCAGTTTTCTAATCTAAGACCTATCCTTCCTCCTTCCCTCCCAAACATTTCCTTCTACAATTCCTGCTTCATTCCTATTCCAAATATGAACAAATAAGATAAATTAATAGTCTCTCAGCTTTACCTTTGAATATTGCTCCTGTGTTTCCCACTGCCATTAGTTAATCAACCCTGGAAAACACTTGTATTTCATTGCTTTCACCGCATGGGGTTTTTTGCTGAAAAAGTAAGAGACAAAAGCTGTGGCTGAGAGAAGGAAGAGATAACTTACTCATGTCCTAACATCAGTCATTTTCATAACTGCTAGAAGTGCAGGTCATACGTAAGAAAAGCACGGTATCACACTAATATCACATAAGGACACTGATTTTACTTAGATTTGTGAGAAAAGACAACAGTTCCAAAAGATATTTTTCCAAACAAGCTTCACTTTTTTTTCCAGGTAAAATTGAAGTCTTTTAATTAGTGATATGTGAGTTCCCCCTGCAAAACATTGTTTAAAAAAAATCATTACTATTATTTATAGCTCATGTGCCCTTAGAAGTAACATTTTGAAAGAGAAAACTAATTCCAAAATATTTTAAAGGCTCAGAAGAATAGGTTTTTTTTTTAATTCTTTAAGTTACTCTAAATAGACCTAGGGAATACTGGGGGGTTCTTCACCTGCGATTGACCCATCTAACACAGAAGACAGCTGCAAAACCTGCAGCTATCAATTCAATCCCCAGCATAACTGAGTTATGTATACAGAGATACATTTATAATATAAATTACCTTCCAAACTATCAACACACAGTTACTTGCATCTTCATGTCATCACATTGCTATAAAAAGTTTTGATAGTACAGCACAAGATACAGACCATGTTCCTGTATCAGATTTGCCACTGTTACAATAGCTCAAGTTTAAGACAAACCTGAAACTGTAGCAGCTTTTAAAATTCAATCCTAGATACTTCTCAAAACTGTAGCTCTAATGCCTCACACTACTAAAATACTTGACGATTTTGATCCAAAAATTAGGTCTCTGACTAGAGGAAAGCATATTACCACTGATCTGAATCACATACAAAACACTAAGGTCAGTAGATTACTCACTGCCTTTTTCTTATGTATACCAGTCTGTAGCATGTAACTCTCCAGGACTGCATATTACACCTGTATGTTTTACAATTGCCATTACTATGTAGCAGTTTTCCACTCAATCAGACCCCTAATTATTTTTATAGGCAGCAAAGCCACCACTCATTTTGCACACACACTTTTGTATGTGCAGTGGCTGTGGTCCCCAAGAATCATCCTAACATATAAAAGACACACAATGATGGTGAAGTTTCAAAATAGTATTTCAAGTATATAAAGATTAAAAGTCTATCTGGTATTACTCACCATTGCCAAGTCTGGATACAATTCAACAACAGATAAAAACAAAGACTTAATTCACATCAAGTTACAGAGTACCATAAAGTCCTGGTGATACCTTTATCCAGGACTAAAGCAGTACAAGAGCAGCTTCACACAACTTTCCTAACTGATTGTCAATCTCACTTGCACCTAGACCTAATCTATACTATTAGTTGCACATACAAACACATGATCTCTCACAGAAACAAGTCTCAAAGAACAATCTATCAACACACACAGCTATTTAACAAGAGAGTTACTCAGAAAGTTGAAAAGTACTACAGTCAACATTGTCTACAAAACTAACTTTGACCTTTCACATCCATGTATTACCAAACAAGATGAAAAATACTGATATGATACCATATCAGTATGGATTTTTAATAGCATTAGGATTATAGAGTTGCCTTCTAAAGCTTTAGGCCTGCATAGAATCTTACTGTGTTTATATCACGCAGCTAAGAGATCTTTATTCCTCCCCATGTCTCAGTATTTATGTCTACAAAAGTATACAATAATATTTATTAACATTTCAGATCCACTTCCCTATATGTAAATAACAGCACCAAGCAAAAACAAATTAGGGCTTTAAAATGAAGATTGTTTGTCAGGTGGAAATACTATCAAATTATGGGTAACTGTTCACTATGGGAATTCCAGCTGGAGTGTAGTGATGCATTCTCCTGCCAGCTACGAAGAGTGAGAAGGCAAGAAAGCTGACAGCAAGGAAACAGGCTAAGGAAAAGGAGGGCATCAGATACTGACAGTCAGAAGACACTGGCTGCAACTTCCTCCGCACATCAAATATAGCACTTGCTAATTAGCCAATATCCAGACACAATTTGACCTGGTTACTTGGACAGAAAAAGTCAACATTACATATTATACTTGGAAACCAAATCAAGTGTCCCTAGAGAGTAAAGAACTGCAGCCTCCAGGCAACAGAAAAAGTCTACATTCAGCTTCATTCTGTTAGCCCTAAGGATGAAAATAACGCAAGGCATCTCAGAGATGAAGAGGCTAGGATCTCAGTGCTGGAAGGTTACCAAAAGGTTTTCCACCAAAGGTCTGCCCTTCTTTTGGAGAGAAGGGAGAAGACAAGAAGGTAAGTTGGAAGGGATCATTCACATACAGAAAATTTTTGAAAACAGATTATTTTTCTTATTTTCTAGGATTCTCAACATCATACAAAGTTCCTAAATATTTTTGAGATAGCAACTGTTTTGACTGTTCAATGATATTTTTTAAATAACAATGAAGGCTGAAAAGCTGCAGTCAGTTTGTTTGTACGAAAAAGTATTTGAGATGTATTATCATTAAATTATTTGGTACCATGAGTTCAGCGGTTTTTACACCTCCTGACACTCATTAGGAGTTCATAGTTTCCTAGGGGGAGGAAAAAAGCATTTTCTTTGTCCTTTTTCTGTTGGGCGGAAAGGGCAACAACAGGTATGGTATTTAAACAGTTAATGTTAAGATCTTATTACAAACACTATGTTAGCTTAACAGGTTACAGCAAACTACTACTGTTTGCTACTACAGCATTAGAAATTCTAGTGAGGCAGTAACTACACAACTGCCTGGAAACTGAATTTCTCAACTTCCAAACCAGCTACCAATAACATTAGCTCCTGCATAAATGCAGATCAACTTTCCCAAGTATTCAGTTTGTTTATAAAACAATGCTTAGATCCTTTAAACATCAGAAGCCAACTGATTCAATGGTAACATAAAAAAACACAAAATCTTAGATTGGTAGGGTGCAAAAGGAGCTCTGTTTTGAAAAATACTGAAGTACATAGAACTCAGTTAAAGTTCATTAACCAATTTCTGTATGCAGGAAGTTGCAGCAATTTTAAGCACAAAAACACTTTTTTGCTTAAATTAGTATGAGTTTTATATTTTAAAATTAAACATTTATTGAACTAGTTTGCATAGAAACTGATAGGGAATGGATGGTGAGCATTTGTATTGAATCCATGTTCTAAAAATGATAATAGCTAGGAGTCAAAGTACATCTTAAACTTCCAAGTTGCTTACATAAATATGCACAAATATAGTATTTCTCAAGCAGCCATAAAAAAAAATCCCAGCAAGTTTTCCGTAAAGACTGTATTTGGTAGTTTTCTCATAGCTGCCAGTGAGAGGCAATCACTCATTAGAACAAGATGTAATTTAGCACAAATGCAAACAGGATCAAAAATTTGTGATTTAAAATCAAACAAGAAACAAAATTGTTTTTAATGATAAGTTTCTATATGCACAATTAACAGATAGCAAAGCATGCTTTTAAACGAAGAGGTAAAAACATCAATTTAGACTAGACAATGTAGTATTTTCAGAAGACTAACAAGGCTACGGGCTTTCCTTGATTTTACTCACTTTGTTTTCTGATCCAGGTTCTACTAATGCATTTCAACACTAATGATGCAAAAGAGGTGACTCATCTGGTACTTTTTTGGGTGGGATGGAAGGGGAGGAGAATGGTAGAACACAAGGGGAAAGCAGGAAAATGCTACAAATACATCTGCATAATGTTTCTTCTGAGTACACAAGATGCAGTGAAATGGATGGTAACTGCTAACTCACTAAAGTTTTTACAAAGACTATATACAGAAAATTACACCCAGGAAATAATTATATATTTTGAAATCAAAATTCAGAGGCAAAATCTTTGTATTCTCTTACATGCTTTCA
The DNA here is from genome assembly GCA_013400195.1 of Aramus guarauna. Taxonomy (NCBI): domain Eukaryota; kingdom Metazoa; phylum Chordata; class Aves; order Gruiformes; family Aramidae; genus Aramus; species Aramus guarauna. Next base: position 2,655,938 of record VXBL01000245.1, on the reverse strand, counting down.
AGTCCTGCTCATCTGCATCTAGTTAAACCAGCTCAATTTTAGTGTCAAATTTTGACATGTTATTACATATATCCTACTTCATCCATCCTTTTGGCAGCACATAGTATATCACAATAATTAACAAGGCTTTTCCTTTTACGTCCATAGCTTCTTGGCCAAGACTAAAGACAAGGCCATTCTATGCTCCTAGAACTGATGAACACTTGAAGTAAGAATGTCTTTTTCCAGTGTCCAAATATTTTGCAGAGACATTGCCAACAGCAGCTCTAACAAATGTAATGTTCTGATCTAGATGTTAAGTGAATTTATATACCTATTTGGTTTAACTTATGAAAGCATAAAGAACCATAGATATATTTTAATAAGAAGGACATTTTAACATTTTCAAAGAACATAGCCAAACCTTGCCCCAACAATTATGGTCCATCAACACTGATTTCTGACTGCAAAGCAATTCTTTGCTAGGTCCAGAAGTCTCTCTTCATTCACACAGCATGATCTAAAATACTTCCCTGAACTCTTGCCTTCCAAACAAATCCTCTTCAGTTATTTTTAAGTAACTGACCATTGAATATTGATGACAAAAGACACTAACTGTAGTCACTAGTCATTCCATCTCAATTTTGTTCAAATACAAGCCCATTCTTCAATCCTCTCCCTACAAATTGACTAGTAGCTAGTCTAGTCTGCTGAATCAGTTTCACTTGTTTCTCGCTAATCCTCTACATCATTTTGGGGTTATATAGAACAAGATCACAGGCACTATTACAACTTCAACTACACTGTTCCCTCCTCCCACCTCTGAATCTCTACTATCATTCAGTTAATATTTGTTTCCTTTTACAGAAATTGTTACCCTCACATCACCTTTCCTTTTGGCACCAATGTCTTATTTCTCAAATTAACTATTAATCCCTTTTAACTCTGCTCTTATTCCAAACCAAGTCTTGCCCCATCCTTCACCGTTGCTATTCAATTCATCACTCTTCATATGTCCACTTTTATTTCACTTGCTTTGAGAAAGAAGGCATAAAAAGCAGGTGACTAAAGCAGACGAAACTAAAACACATTATCAGGGAACTGGTAGATCTGAATGAGAGGGTCTTAAAGACCACCTTAAGTTTAAATTTAAAGTTGGTCACACACACGAATTTCTCCACCAGATTTTGCTGTGGTCTATCTCTCAGTGCCAATATTAGTTTCTCCCTTTGAACACAATCCTTCAGACAGTTAACTTGTTGATGAGGCTTAAATCCACCCTTCTGCTTCCCACACCATTTTGCCTTGTATCAGTGATGGAAATAACTCCCTCTTGCAAACATCCTTTTGGAGAAAGTTTATTAAAACTCCTAGTGAAGAACTAACGTAGTGATGCAGGTATAGCAGATTTTTGCACTTATGCAGCCTTGTTGCAGATGCCACCTTAGATCCTGTGTTTTGCTCTTGCTCAGAGTACTTGAGTACTTCAGATGGGTCCTTTCTTTGGCCACAAGTGCACCACTCCACAGTGCTAAAGAGTTCCTATGAGACTAAACACAGCGCTATTGTTTTGTACAGGCTGCAGATGTCAGAAGCAAATAGCTTATTAGCACAGGGAAGGGGATAATTCGGACCATGTTATGAGATTTTCAAGTACTCACAGCCCAGTTTAAGACTGAAAAAGAATGGAAAATAGATCAACACAAAAGCACAGTCCAAAGTAGTTCTCCTATGCATCTTTCCTGCAGTTTTTCTAGCAGGCACTTTAACTACCATATGGAGGTAAGGCATTACCTTGCAAACCTATCCTCAGTGAGATATTTTTTTTTTTTATACTTTAAAGAATCTGCTTATTTTAGCCTTGTGTATTTCCAGTTCCTGTCAAATTCCAAGTAATGTCTGATACTTCAGGCAGTGCTCATCTGCCCTGCTATTGCAAGAATGTTTTACTTGTTTGTCATCTGCTAGTAATTTCTGAGGCCGAAGAGCTATTTTGATCAACTATGACAGAAGGAGTCTTACAGATAGTACTTTGCTGTAAGTTTTATGAAAATAGGAAGCTGAGAAGGGACAAACCCAAATGAGGCCCCTATCCCATGAAAAGGAGAAAGATGGCAGCATTACCTCAACATACTAAAATAGAGGTTCTGTATAAAATGCTTCAGTCACAGGAAACATTTCAAGAGTTACACCACAACAAGATAGAGCCACATGATAGCAGGTTTTGCAGATAAAATGTCTGTTTCTTTCCTCTAGACAAAAGTATCCAAAATAATGAATATAAATAAAATTACAACCCATTTCCTATAACTGAAACTTTTCCAGCTCCAAGGGAAGGGGAAACCCCATTCTCTTCATATGATGGCTTGAAGGAAGTGTTATATACAGCAAATTGCAGTTTCGAGCCCTTCAGAGATGCAGAGCTATATATGTTTATGCTGCTCAGCAATTCCAAGGTTCCTTTACAGTCCCGTATCTTAACTGAAATTTCTAGCAAGAAATTTCTGTAGGAATGAGATTGCCCTAAAAAGAGATACACACACTGACATTTAATAATTTCACCTCTGATTTGTTAGGAGCAAGGAAAGGGTCGGGGGGGTGGGGTGGGGGTAAATAAAGCTGAGTATTTGTCTACACTTGCTGCATAGTCAAGGAAAGGCTGCAGAAACAGAGCAGATGTTTTCCTTTCCACACAGGGTGCTGTTGTCTACTTCACTACCATCCTGCTCCCCCCAAATGCCAAGAGTAGACATTCACATTTTCATTGTTCCTCCACCTTTTTTTAAATGGTAAAAAGGCAGCAAGGTAAACAGCAAGTCTGCACAAAGATGCACTTGGAGAAATACAGCCAGATTCCTCAAAAAAATTAACAACCTTCATTTTGAAGGTAACAAAGTACAAAACTAAGGAAGTTTTTTAAGCAATTTGGTTACCACTGGGATCCTCAACAATGTTACACGAGGCCCACTCCAAGAGTATAAAATGACTGCTGCTAAGATAAAAGTATTTTAAGACTTAGCAATCATACGCCTCCCAAAAAAGTAATTTCTATCATCACTAATCACAGTACTATTCCTGCAAGTAAAATTTGAAGAGATATTCAAAACAATCAAACACTCACTGTTTGAGGTAGACTATCAATCATCACAGTCCACAATTTTACTGAGGTTTTAGTGTCAAAACTCAAAGTTGCAGATGTCAAATGGACAGGGTTTCCCACCTTCTCTAGGGAAATTTCCAGCTGTGGAAAACAGTACTTCAGAGATGCCATAACATGAAAATATCCAGGGGCTCAGACAAAGGAAAAGCATTGTCTGGAACAGGACCCTTCATCCAGCCTCAAGATAGTTTCTAAGTAGCAATTCCAGATCATTAAAATTAATGTCACATTGTAGCCCAGTCAGTTCAGACCTGCTTTGTGTCAGGAGCACCTGCACTGATACAGTGTAACTCACTGCTTAAAATGTTTTGACTAAAAAATTTGTTTTAATGTTTTGAGTGTCAGACAGCCTTTTCTACTCATCAAAATGAAGTTAATTTGTTTTGAGAGTTCACTTTTGTAACACCTTCCATCAAAAAATGGAAAAGGAAGCCAGCAATGTAACTCTAAAACATCTGCTGCAACTCACTACAAGTTGCAACATGTGGAAGTTTTACATATGCTCTGCACCATGAGAAGTAAAACCAGAGGAGGATCAGATATAGTCTGGAGCAGTAAGCACTGAAGTCAGTATCTGTCACATTAAGTCACCTTTGATGTTCTTAAATATTTACTAGAAAGGAAAAAATAACAAAAACATGGGGGAAAGCTATTGTTTCCAAGATTTGCCTAGAAAAGTTTGAAGATAATATATAGTATCATCTTTACAAGGTACCATTCAAAATTTCTGCCATTCTGCTATGCTAACATTTGAAGGAAATCTCAAACAGGAAGAAATAATCCCATTATATATTTACAGTGGTTAGTAGCTCTGTGTGAATTTAAAAAAAAAAAAACAACAACAAAACATTACCATCAGGAAGTCTAATGCTTTTCTTGAAAAGAATTCCACCCAAGCCAAATTCAAGTCACATACGTATTAAGAGAAAAAGCTAAGTGTATTTTCCCTTACAAAAAGATAATCTTTACTGGCCAACTGCATGCAGATCCACTTTAATTCTTTGAAGCATTACAAGTCTGGAAGTGTTTTGCTTGCAAAGCATCCCAACTTCTTTTGCAGCAAAGGACTATAAAAAAAAAAATCCCAATTGAAATGCTAACACTGTAACCTAAGTCTGACTACTACTCATTTTCCCCCATGAATCCCCTGATTCCCATCTTCAGCCCCCAGGAAAGGCTGAAAGCAGGCTGTTTAATCAAGAATCACCTACAAATTGCCACACTATTCTGAGCATGCCCAACCCTAAACTTGGCAAGTCTGCAGAGAACAGGTGGTCTTCAAATGCTCTGTGCAGTAACAAGGCTGCACAGTCAGGGCAAAGGAACATTTCAACAGAATCAAGCCTCATCCATACATGAACTCAATTCTCTTGAAGCAGAGGAAAGTGTTACATCATTAGCCCCAGACCACCCAAGATGGAGTCTTCCATGATGGATACATTCTTGGAAACTATTAACAAGTAAGAGATACAATTAACTCTACCAGAAGCAGCACTGTAGGAAAGCAGACCCAAAACCCACAAAATAGTATTTTTGAAGAATCATTTAGTGATAAAAAAAGAAGTCAGTCACCTATAGACACTGAAAATCACATATGTTTAAGATAAAGACAGACTAATTAGGTTTTGAGAGATAGGCAGAGATTATTTCAATAGTTTCCAGTAATTCAAAATAGGAATTCTAAAAGGAACAATCTTTTCAAATAATCTCCTTAAATACTAGTGAAAAAAAGGAACACTAACTAGCGGCCTGTTGTACAAACCCACAATGAAATCTGTTTTACTTAAGACCACCATGACAGACTGACACATGCATTCTAGTCAAACATCAACAAAAATAGTATGCTGAATACTAGAGAACTAACACCAAATAATAGCTGTGACCAGCACTGAACTACTAAGATACTTTACTAAATATTTTAAAGAGTGGTTATTAGGAGCTGAAAATATATTTATAATTATTCAGTATCACTCATACAGAATGCACTTACACTGATCATGTTTAAAATATTCTCTATTAATACACTATGACAACACTAATAATGAATATCCCCAGCTGAGTTTAATTTAATAAGAGAGCTCCCCCCAAATTAAGTACTTTTGTATAATTTACAGTTATATGCTTTTAATTTACTACAGCAGACAATGAGAAGTTTCAGAATAGTGTTTTTTTTTAAATAAGAGTATTATCTACTTTGGGGGCGGGGGGTTGTAGGACAAACTATGTGGACAAAGTTTTCAACCTATGCTTTCAAGTATTTTAACTGCTTTGCAACTGAAATCTGCTAATTTTAAGTTTGACACTAAATATCATTTCAGGAATATTTTGGAGTAACAGTCTCTTTGAATGACCTTTCCTACAGCAAGTTGATATTCCTAAAAATGCCAATCCATTGCTCTAGATCTTACTAGTGCTTGCTGTTCTATCATCTTTGTCAGATTGGATACTACTGTTGTAATAGCACGCTATGACATTTGAAGAATGGCATAAAGAAGTTTTTCCCCTTTAAAACTTACTCAACCCCACTGTTCCCTGATCTTGCCCAGCACACTGTTCTAATTGCAACAGTAGCCTCTACTGCAGACAAAAAAGTGAAGGCAGAGAACATTATCAGATCACAATGTGATTACCGCACTTGAGTTTTCATGCCAGCTTCCTCGACATTAAAACTCACTATTACACCACACCAACACTCCTGGCATTTTATGTTTTACCATACCATAGAAATTGTTTCATCAACTGTTCAGGCATCTGATAAATTTTCCTTAAGTAGCAAAGAGTATCTCCTTGCTAACAAACCACAGCAGCTTAGAGAATTTTACATTGTGAAGTACCGAGGTGGAGTTTGTGCAACTATACTGCTGAACAGCTTCATAGTTAGGGACTTCTTTCCTCTCACAGAAGTCAGAGAGAGCACAGAAGGCACCGTACTGACTCAAGCCAGAGGTCCATACAGCCCAGCACTGTCTCCTACAGCAGCAATCAAGGTTACTGAAGGAGAGGACACAAGCCTGGCCCCTTTTTGCAGCCTATTCCCCATACACTCCCAAACCAAACACTCTTGGTGGATTAATTATGTTAGAGGACAAATCCCTGTCTAGTCCCTTTAGCATTTGCTTATAGAGGCATTGTCTGCAAGTTTGTCTATTCGCCTCCCAAATGCACCATTATGGCCTGCCAACACCATCTCCCTCACCCACGAATTCTAGAATTACGCTATTCAAACTAAAAATTGCTTTTTATATCTTAAATCTGTCTAGTAGCACTTTAGTGAATGCCCTCTAGTTTTTGCACTGCAAGTTTGCTAAATGACAGCTCAGCATCCATTTTAACCAATATCCTCCTGATTTTACAACCCTTGATCATATTTACCCCTTCTCCTCCTCTCTAAACCACGGAGGCCAAGCATTGTTAATCCTCTTGTAAGGCAGCCACTCTAGTCTCAATAATTCTAGTTTCCCTCCTCTAAATCAACACCACTTAAAACTCAGAAACTAGGAAAATACAGGACTAAAAATACAGATACACTATTGTTCCATGACAGCAAAATTATGATTCTTTTTGTACACCATGTTCTTCCAACTTGAGGGGCAGATCTGGTAAAAACAAATTAAAAAACCAAGTTTCAGTAGTTGGTTTAGAGAAAATCAATATCCACTTATTTGAAGCTTTGTAGTTCCACTTTGACTGCTGTTATCTTTATGTCTCAAAGACCTGGTTTAAGACAATCTTTTCTTTAATTATCATATACTTTGCACATAATATAGTACATTAGATAAATGTTTCTAAACACACATATATATCTCAAGTAAATATCAGTTTGAATGCAGACAGGTGAATTACTATGAAATTATACACAAAACTTATGAACTGAACATTTAAGTAGTATTCTTGGAATTGAAGTAGTGTCTCCCAAGTTTCTGCAGCCTGAGTAGGAATTGATTTCACACACACACAGGTCAATCTTGAAAACAGACGAAGACTACATTTCTAAAGGGCAACCCAACTCTAAGTTATGCAAGCCTGTAGGTAGGCAACAACCAAATACTTCTCTCCTCTTGGTTTTAAAAACTATCCTTATTTGAAAGGGTTTCACTAAGGTAACAGCTAATAAGTATTCTGCCCAGGCCAGGGTGCACTAGAAACAGATAAGCGAAGGTCACTTTTGAGCACTTAAGGGAGAAGAGCCTGTCTATAACCCCAACAAAATAATAAGGATTTCTACAACTTTGGTCTACTGAAATGAAATGCAGGCAGCTCCTATTTGCCACAGGAAGTGGTGATAGTGATCATCTCTAGTGCTTATGCCAAGGCAGATGACCTTATCCTGCAAGAGTAGTAACAGCCTGATTTTTAGCTATTTTATAACAGAGAAAATCCATCAACACAATTTAAGTGATCACCATATACTCGCATTTAAGCCACACACTACGACATTTAGGGCCCCTTTGGAATTGTAATCTCTGGTATTAAAAGAGAGCTAGCTTTAAATAAAGTCTGTTGCATATTCAAGTCAGTTCTGCTGCAGAGTAGGGGACCAAACAGATACTGACGCATTCAAATATCGATAACTTATCGCTCCAATTACAGCTACACACCAGCTGTGATGTCTATGTACTTGCAGATATGTAGAAGTTTTTATTTCTGCAGAGCTGTATTTGCAAACTGCTGTAACAGGGACCTTTACAGCTGTTAGCACTAATACCACACTGAATGCATTACAGGTAACTTTCCTGCATTAAAAGAGATGTGCTTATTAAGTTTCAGTCCGTTTGTCTATAGAAAACTACAAGAGGTAAAAGAAGCTGCACAAATGTTATCAAAAACCTGGTCTGAAAGTGACAGAATGCACTGTTATGCACAACTAGGCTATCAAAGTATTGGAACTGCTTCTGGTTATGATATGCTAAAATGCAGAACTGCAGTTCCTAAATATTTTCTAACCAAACTTCATAGTTAGCATCTTCTGATGTGCCGGTTCTCGCACTAAGAATTGCCAACAGAAAGAACAGATCAACAAGTCAGTAAAGTTTACTCAGGAAATGCCACCTCCTCCCCACATTTTTTTTTTTTTAAACTCAGAACAGCATTTATTTGATCTGGAAGTTATTGGCTTAATGTTCATAAAAAACATAAAACAAAACCCAAAAACCCCACAGTTCTTTTAAACCACCATAGTTCAAAAGTTAAGTAGCTTTTGTCTTTTGCTATGCAAGAAAAGAAACAGTATTAGAAAAGTTAACTCCTGCTGCCTCTTCCTCACAGCATCCTCTAAAGCATGTATAAATCCCATTCTATCTTACCCTTTTTACTATCCATTCGACTATTAACATAATTGAGACTATTTCACAGTACTTCCATGGGCAACGTCTAAAAGAAAACAAGTACAACAGTCAAGTGCTAAGCAGCCACATATACTGTGGGTAATTGAAAAAAGTTTTGGACCTATGTTGTTTTTTAGGTTTTTGGTTTTGGGCTTTTTTAACTGAAAGATAAAGAAGTACAAAACAAGTTTAAGAAAGTGGTAGTATTCTTTGTGAGTGGCTGCTATGTGAATATTATTTAATTTGGCCAGCAGCCCTTACTTATAAGACTGTACTTTAAAGAGTTAGGCTACTTGATCTCTTTTTTCCCCCAAGTTAGTAACTCACCAGGATTTCTTTCCAAAGTGTTGTATTTCCCACCTAAGTACTTTAAAGAATGAGGGGGATATTCACCATTCCAGCAAGAAATCATTATATTTAGTCACTTAAATGGAAGTTTACTGAGGGCTTTTTTTGGTGGCTTCCCTTTTTATCTGACATTTAAAGGTGGCTGCGAAGCTAATCTCACTGCACATGTTTGGAACACATATAAAAGGGAATGCCAGGCAAGTTATTGCTATGCAGCCCATTCTGCATATTAATAAGCATCACTTAAGCTTAGTTACTGTACTTCTAATATCAACACTACAAAGTTCAGTCAAGAATGTTTTTAAACTGTGAAGAGGAACATCTGCTCTGTTTAACAAGGTAGTAAGACTGGATAGAGCATATGCTAAAAAATACAGGCACGCTAATCCTATCAATTTAACATTAAGTGATCACAAAAAAAAATAAAATAAGCATTCTATTCTTTTTCCCTAATGAGCAAATGGAAAAATGCAAATTGCTTTTGTCCATCTGCTGCTGCTGACTACGAGTTGGTGTTACTAGGTGAGAAAGAGACAGGACCTTTCATAGAAGAGGTTATCAAAAACATTGGATACCAGCTGGATTACCTCTTCAGCAGGCTACTCTTGAAGTGTTAAACATATCATCTTAACATGAACCAAAGAGCTAATAATGTTAATTGAACACATACAGAGTACAAGCCTGGCAGCAGCTTCATGAGGCTAGGCAATGCAATTCCCTGCTTGAAATGGCACCAATCACGCACACCAAAAAAAAGTAGCTTGCTAAGCAGAAGAACAAAGGCCTAAGCAAGGCCTTTGAATCTGTGTCCTCCTAGCTACCTGGTTTCCAAAGTTAAAACAGCTCCTGTGAAACCTTTTCACAAGAATATAGGAGACAATTAGTTCGTGGAGAATCCACGGGCAATACCTCATACAAGGGTGAGTTTGGTCTACAGCCTTCTTGGTGGAGAACCTAACCTCCTCTCTCCACCAGTATTGCTCTTATGAATACTGTCTGGTTCAAGTGAGACCAGCTAAGACTTATTCTGGACATGGAAGCAATGGCTGCTGCAATTACCATCTGAATTTTAGAAGGAAATCAAGCTTTGATTTCCCCAAACAGACACCAAGTTTTGCTACCATTTTAAGGCACTTATGAAACAGAAATCCCACAGCATTCAGTAAAATTAATAAACTAGCCTTTAGTTATTTCTATCAAGCTATACACTTCCCTCTGTAGAAGTGTGATCAAGTAGTTGATTTTGCAAACTGCAACACTTCAGACTGCACTTTTTCAAGTATTAGAAGATAAGCATCATTATTACAAAAAAATCAGTTTAACACGTTTTAATTAGCTCAATCAGCATAACCTAGTATTCCTCAAAGCATTTAAACTTGCACTTCATTTTCTATACAAGCAGACACATTTGAAGTTTCACCTACTTTCACTATTCTTGACACTTAAGATAAAATTCAAAGTAAGTGAAGAGTTCTAAGTACAGACCCACTGATGCAGAGCAGAACTACTGTGGACAAATGACTAAGGAAGATCTACTCCTGAACTTCTATGAAAAAAATTTTACTGACAGAATATTAGAATCAATCTTAATTCAGCAATTGATGCAACTGCCTCAATACAAGCACTATCAATAACTAGAAGTTATTTTTTCAAGACAAGCTTAGGGTTTCAAAATAAACTCTTTGCACACAGACCAGAGCTGTCATCAAGTTGTACAGATCTCAGACATAAAAGCAGTTTTGGAATCTCTTACCAAAGAAATTTTAACTGTAAAACAAAATGGTTCTCATTTGTGGCAGAGAGTCTTAAACTGAACATCAATGTGTCAGATAAGGCTAAATGATAGCCATAGAAAAAAGTAATTTCATTAAAGCATTGTAAAGATCAATATGAATCAGGATTCAATACAAGTCTCCTGAGCCTGACAGAATTGCTACATATTTTAGAAGTCTACTAAATAAGGTATTACACCACTCTACTATAGTCCTCACTAATGAAATATATTTTCTTTTTAGCTATTTCCAAGACCTTCATTATTTTAAACTCTGCCTAGATTCAGTGATACAAATGTCACTGCCAGACATTTAAATTGTATCATTAGACCTTCACCTGTATTTGCACTGGAAGCAAACAGTAGTAGTAACTTAGTGTTCCCCTTGATAAACATGTAAGCTGTATTATTATCAAGTGCCTAGGATAGAAGTGTTGACATGAAAAAGGTCATCTAAGTTATCACTAGCTGAATACTAACAGGCTATGCTTGATTAGCATTCAAGTACCAATTATGATACTGCAATTTAAACATAGTTCAGTAAAATAAGGTAATTTGAAAGCTGCTGAAAGACAGCAGTGGCTAAGCAGTGTGCTCTCATATGTGGGTTTTGGTTCACAAGTAGCAAAACTTCTTCCTCAGGCCAGCAAACAAATAAATACAATTCATGTAAAAGAATTAGATCTCTGGAGAAGTAGACTCTTGCCTACTTAAGCAGATATACTTTGCAGAACTAAGAATCTGCATTTAAAAAAATTATAAAGATAAGTTTGATGGTACACTCCAGGATGGGTTACATCAAGAGTAGCAAGAGGAAAAGAGAAGAACCAAGAGATTAAAGATAAAGCCCTACTACAGAATTAACTCTCTCAAAACTGCTAAGCACTCAATTTTTTCAAAGTGTGAAACCATTACCAGATAGCTAAGATTAAGGACAGAGTGAACCGTTCCCAAAATCCATGTCCTCCAGTTTTGTTTAACTTTATATAGAATGTAATCTTTTACAAGGTTTAATCTGTTTTTCACTGAGCTTCTACATAACCAGATGTGCTATTGGAATCCTGAGAAATAATGTAGGTTTTTACTGTTCCATTACACTGAGAAACAAAGAGTTCTAGAAGAGCAATAAGAAACATATAAAAAATAGTCAGTGAGGGCTCTTCTAGTCACCCTAAAGGTAACATGTAAGAATGCTTTTCTTTGCCTTGTGAGACCTTTGTAAAAAGAGAGAACTGGACACTTAGAAGAAGTCTAATGCAGCTACAAAATTTTTGGAAGTTTTGTTAGGAAGGGGTTGCAATCTTGACTTGTGCTTTCAAGCTTTATCATATATCAAATTGTAACCTGCTTCTACTTTTCTAGACATGACTTTGCTAAACTGCTCACTTCTCCCACAGCAATAATGCTACTTCAAATCTAAAAGCCCTTCCATAGTGACCGAGAAAGAACAAATCCAGTAAAACGTCGAATTACGAGCCTAATGCTTTGAGCACTGTGGCAGAAGTCTGAAAGCCTAAGCTAGGTCCCAGCTGTCCAATTCCCTGTTACATTTCACCCTGACATCAGATCACACAATCCATACCACCTCAGTGTTTCACAAACAGTTAGAAGGTACAAGAAAACAGGCTATGCTAGTGCTACAGTAACACCTGCAGCCTTGCAAGCTTCATACACTTTCCAAAGACAATTCCTTCCCCAAGCTCACTATGACCAAGCAAGTTTGAATTTGCAAGGCTGTATTCATTAGGCTTCTGTCAGCAAAATAGCTATAGGAAAGAAGAGTTTTCACTCTAAAGTTAAATTTTGTAAATCACAGTACGAGATGTAATACAGTTATATTTCAGGTATTTTTTGAACAAAAATGATTACTCCTAAAAACTGTTGCTTAGTAGAATTACAGTGCATACAGTAATACTTCAAAGATCCCTTTGGTTTCCTTGCTTTGACAGACATGTCACCAAGTCTCCCAACAAGTGTAACCATAGATTTAAAATGTACACCATCCTATTAATTATGAAGAATTCAGTCACAGCTTTCCCTGTGTAAGGCTAACTTTCTATAATTCCATGCATTTAAGAGTTACATGTTGCATCATACCATCAATTTGGTTTTATTTCATTTCAGCATACCAAAAGGCCTATTGATTTTCCTCACTTAGAGGATGGGGATTTTTCATTGAAAGAAAGATTTAAGAGAGCTAATGATACTCACATGAACTAAGTGCTAAAAGATACGGTAAGAAATGCGGTAGTGTTAGAAGAAACAGAAGTGTGATAAGATTAATGTATGTTTTAAGCAAATTAGTTTTCCTGTTTAACAATTACTCTTTGTGAATTGGGTGGCAAGGTAGCCAATAAACATTTTCTTATTAACAGATAATCATAGAGTCTCTCTGGCATGACACCATTGTAATATTTTTTAGTAGCTTTACTGATGTACTCTCCCTAGAAGAGGAAAGTTTGTTCAAAGTCCAGAAGAACATTGGCAAAGGTTGAGACTATTCTCTTGAGTGTACAAATGCAAAAAAACACCCTGACAACCCACAAACCAATAGTTTACTTCAACTTCAGTATATTCACAGAATAGACAGAATCACAGAATAATTTATGTTGGAAAGGACCTCCCAAGTTCATCTGGTCCAGTGTCCCACTTGAAGCTGTGACAACCTCACAGGTAGGTGCTTGGTTTGAAAAACAGAAATCTTTGCTCTGCATACTGTAAACATAACTCCAGCCATTGCCCTACTGTCCTTTCTCTGGAAGGGAGAAGGAGCAGGTTGTAGAGCTACTTCAAAAAACCAAACCCAGTATCTCAAGCTGATGTTTCAGTAAAAAAGTACAGACTGCCAGACTGCCTTGCATAGTCTGAATGATCCAAAGGAGAAGTATTTTTAATGGATATAATCACATCTCAAGTTTGAAATGAAGTTCTGATAGAGCTTCATAGAATTCACTAAATTGCTTGAATTTTTTGGTATACATCTACAGCAAAACTATCCAGATGCTGAAACAAACATTTCATCAGAAACTGACTGCATGAAACCACACATTCAGGCTTTGAGCTATTTTGATCAAAGTAACAGTTGTGAGTTCTTCTCACAAAGGCCAGAGAATGGAAGTCACAGAAAGCAATTTTTACACGCCTCAAATACATGAAGACTTCAGCCATTTGCTTACATAGAAGTCATCTTTTACTGCTGAAAAGAATGGGGGGAAATGAACAGATGCTGACATTCAGAACAATTGGGATCTTCAGATATTTAATGACAGAATGACAAACAATCTAATTGTTCTTCTTTCTGTGAACTGACTTTGCAATAGAAAAAAAACACAATCCAAACTTTAATTAAGAATAATCTATTCTGCTTGGGAATAAAGAGTCCTAGGCACAATGTGGTCTGTGTGGAAGGCACAACACTTATTCTACAGGATCCCCTTTATTCTAAAGAATTTCTAGTGGAAATGGTCTTCCTTTTTAGAATTCCCTCTATCAAGAGAGAGATTGAGCTTCAAGCTGCAAATGAGTATTTTTAAGGCAAGAAACACCAATAAAGATACTGCATTTATATTGGCAGACAATCAAAATATGTCTCATTTGATATGCTGTCCTAGTTTTGCTATTGAGAAATCAAAGGACAGAAAACTGAAGAAACTTGTTTAAGATGGAGCAGTTAACCAACCAGGAACAGGAGAATTCCTTCAATTTTTTTGCTTTAGCTTCAAAGCTTATTCTATCTCCTATAAAAGCAAACGAAAAAGCTCAGCCAACTATTAAGTCCAGAGCCCTGTACAATTAGTAATTTAAAGTTCTGAGGAAACAACATCCTAAAGACAGACAAATCTTGAAAAAGTCCGCTTCACCTTTCCCAAACCTCTCTGTAGTTTAAGTGCTATCCTGTTCAGATCACGTTTGACTTCCAGAGGGACTTTTAAGCAGAAGAGTGAAAACAACAAACATCATGGAAACAGGGCTATTACCTATGACACTGAATGCTGTCAGGATGTCACAAGGTGATGTCTACTCAATTACACCATTCAGGTAAGTTAAACCTTGAGTACATATACTCAACCATAACTTGTCAGAAGGTTTTGATACCTGCTGGGAAAACAAAGCACAGGAAAACTTCCTAAAAACTATGGACTATATGTGCTGCTGTAATGGTTCAGGTATATACAGGAAAGTAGTAAAGCACAGATGAACTTTTAACTACTTGATATCTAACACATTTGGGACAGGAGATTAAAAGGTGAAAGCCACCCTGATAACAACAGCTAAATCCCTTTAAGTATGGAGAAAATGAAAGATATTGGCCTGCAGTGACAAATGAGGCCACCAGCAGCTTATGCTGACCATTGCAGTTTGAAATCCACAGCAAGCACAATTGCTCCTTGTGGGGAACACATTCACAAACATCCAGCAGTGTGCAGAAGGGTGAGTGTGAGGTGGAATTCCCACACATAAGAGCCAGGCCACCAGCCAAGACTCAAACATATCAAGCAGCTGGAACGAGCGTCCCCTGATCAGCACCACAAACTCAGAGGAACAACTGGAACAGCGTGAGCAGATGAGTGTGGGTACACGCAAGAAATAAATTTAAGATTTTATGTCACTCAGCACTGTGCTTCTGCTCTTGTGCCTACCTCATTGCTCAATTTCCCCTGCAATACAGAATACTATCAGCTTAACCATTTTCAATAGATCTTAATGTCAAGAAGGGTCACATCAGCTGGCTCTTCTGTAGTCAAAAAGCAGTGGGTCCAGCATCCGACCTCTCTCCAAGGTTTGTACTTCTACTAAGCTATATATACACTTGGTAACTTTTCTTCATACACAGTAAAGGAACCAAGGTGATGTCCACTTCTGCAAACAATAACAAAGGCTCTGTTCTTACTTGCTCAAAGTGTTCCTTTATGGAGGGCACAAAACGCTTCTTTAATTAAGGAGCAATATCAGTCGGCCTCAGAAACATTTGCTTTTGAGTCTCCTAGCTAAATCAGAGTTAGAAATCTTTTTAAGTAACTCTGGCAACAGAAATATTCTTTTTTTTTTTAAAAAAAAAAAGGAATACAAGGGATACACTTCTCAAGTTAAGCTAGTGAATAATCTCAAACTGTAACTTTGGAGACTCATAAGGTTTAAGTTTTACACTAAAAGTAGTCTCCCCCTAGTATTTTTATGGACTTTTCTCCCTCTTAAAACTGCAAGATCTAGAACAAACTGCTGCTTTTGGGCATAGAACAGCAAAGCCCTGCCTCTGGCACACTAAGTCACCAACTCCACAACACTCTCCTCTGATTTTAACCCATCAAGCCTAGGACTGGGGACAAAGCATATTAACAGAATAGTAATTCTACATATAATCCAATTAGTGAAACATGCCACCTATAGTTTAAGTATTTCCATTTTCATAATTATTTTGTGGATTCAGAGAATTCAATGCAGAATTAGTGTTATTTTGTCTTTATTTATCTCTAATTGACAAAGATACTAAGTCTGTGAACTCCAGTAAATTTGTATCCACAGATTTTTGATTCTTCAGAAAAACCTTTAGTTCTATTTTTACATGTCACTGTATCAATACTAGAAACAACATTTAGTATATGTGTATTAAAATTCTCTCCGTTCCCTCACTAGTGGTTACAGAGTCCTCATAAGGAAGAATGACATGGAGTGTGGTTAAGAGAATTTCTGCTCAAATTAATCTGTTCTAATCAATAATGGGTTTGAAGTTAAAATACCTGAATTGCAGACTGCTCAAATGCAGAGAACATATTCTATAAAGCAGCTAACTGATAAATTGCCCAAAAATCAATCAGGACTGTAATATTAATTTATTCACATATTAATGAAATCTAAAACAGGTTAGCTCATTCCTTGATTTAAGAATATTTCTAAAAAAAAAAGTTTCACAATTCCTCAGATCACATATTTGCAACATAAGAGAAAGCTTGACAAGATGCAAGGAAAACACTAATATTTACCTCCCATCAGCTGGTAGGCAATGAAAGAAGCATTATCATTCCTTTACTTCTGTTCTCTCATCACACGAATGCAGAAGAAAATGCAGATTGACTTTTCTCCCACTTTTAGCATTTACTTCTCAATGAGTATCTCTTTACTGACTCTCAGTCTTTCTAGTCCACACCTCATTTCAATTAAAAACACTTTTGCCATTCTAAAGAGTAAGTGGCTCCCACTTTAATGAATTCTTGCATGTATTTTATTTTTCATTAAAACCTTAGCAGGTAAAGCAGCCTGTAGGTCAACAAGCACTTTTTGGTTGTGTTTTTATCTTGGAGCAATAGAATGAAAGTTGCCTATCTTGCAAGTTTCACTCCTTCCCAAAGACTGCTTTTCAAACTGGTTTCACCAGGCAGAAAGCAAGAAGCTGGTTTTACATTGGGAACATGTCTGAGTCTATCCCTTCTGCCTGCAATTCTCAGACCCAAAGAGCAAGTAATCACAGGAGATTTAACTTCTGCAGTGCTATTGGGTCACAGAGCTAACTTATCAGCTGAGGTTCAGGGCTTTTAACCAGTTCTACCAAGAATCAAAGTATCAATGTACTGAGAAGCATATTCATCTAGTCAGGGGAACACAAACATTTCAGCCTCTGCATGAAACATCTTCCCTTAGGAGATATGTTTTCTGTCAGCATTACTGCTTCCTCTCACAGTAACTGTTTCTTCTTTCACAATTTTGCAAAACTTCTCTTAATTATTTAGAAAGCAATTCATACTCCAAGAATTCACAGGTGTAGTCATGGATAAGTGCCAGTAAACAGGTTTTATCGAATCATTACCCAAACTGCAGCATCATGTTGCCCAAAATCACAGGTGAGTAAATTCTGAACCAGTGCATTTTGATCTCTCCTCTTCCTCCAATCCCAATCCTTACTTTTAGGCCTCTTTTTGTGTTCTCATCTATTCTACCAATATGAGAGTAATTAACAGCACCATCTACCCTTCATTCTTCATTTAAATCAACTTTATCACCTTTTTAAAACCGAAATTTATGAAGTTAATGCCATATTTGAAAGTACCCTTACAAGCACTATGTGGTCATTACTGCTACTCACACATTGAATTAAGAGATCTTGGGAGTTCATAATAGATATCATACAAGCTACTTCAGCTCCTTTAAACCTTAGATACTGAAGTTCTAATTTTTAAACTCATAAAAGACAACCCTCTTAGGGCAACTAATGTTACAGACAGGGCAGTGATCATAGAATCATTTTGGTTGGAAAAGACCTTTAAGGTCTTCAAGTCCAACTGATAACCTAACACTGCCAAGTCCAGCCACTATGTCCCTAAGTACTAGACTTACATTCTTTTTAAATACCTCCAGGGATGGTGGACTCAACCACTTCCATGGGCAGCCTGTTCCAGTGCTTGACAACCCTTTCAGTGAAGAAATTTTTCCTAATATCCAATCTAAACCTCCCCTGGCACAACTTGAGGCCATTTCCTCTTGTCCTTTCACTTGTTACTTGGTAGAAGAGACCAACCCCCACCTGGCTACAACCTCCTTTCAGGTAGTTGTAGGGAGCGATAAAGTCTCCCCTCAGCCTCCTTTTCTCCAGGCTAAACAACCCCAGTTCCCTCAGCTGCTCCTCATAAGACTTGTGCTCCAGACCCTTCACCAGCTTCCTTGCTTTTCTCTGGACATGCTCCAGCACCTCAATGCCTTCCTTGCAGTGAGTGGTCCAAAACTGAGCACAGTACTTGAGGTGCGGCCTCACCACTGCCAAGTACAGGGGGACAATCACTTCCCTAGTCCTGCTGGCCACACTACTGATGTTACAAAGGCAAATAAAAAAGGTCTACTTGCAGACTAATATAAGCAGCAAAGGAAGAAAAAAATATATATATTTACCTACAGTTTAAAGAGGATTAAATCTTTTTTTCTAGCAAGATGACCTAAGCCTTCCCCAAAAAGGTCAGAGTTCAGTCAATTTCAGGACACAGAATTCAATTCATTCTCTTCTGCTGAAGAGTAAGGTTCAGACAATGGCAGTGTAGATTAAAGAATCTACAGGGTGTCTTCTTTTAACATATGTGTTTAAACTTTTATTTTTATTACATGGCTTGGATAGTACCATATGGCTTTGGTACCATATGGCTATGAACATATGGGTAGTTCACTTTTTAGTGAACAAAAAGAAGCAGGGTTACTGGTGCTTTATTCCACAAATCAATTCTACTTATCTCAGTCACTTGGAAACTATTAGTGAGATACAATTCCTGTACCCTTTTGTGTCCCTGCTTGAAACCATCTTTTGGCAACACAGAAGCAGTAGCAGGTAACTACAGTATTACAAAGCTTCTCTCAAGAACCAGACCAAAACGTCCTCCAAAAAAAACAAAAAAACAAAAAAAACACCCAACCCTCAAACAGCCAACCCACCCCAAAAAAACTCATCAAGCAGCACACAATTTTTCAATGCCAGAGGATACAGAACAACAAAACAGAGCTCGTGCCAGGTCTCTCTTTAGATCTGCAGTCAGTTGCTGTAAACTGTCAGTACACTAGTAACCCTCTACAAAACAATATACTGAGATAATGTGGACTGAGCAGCCATACCTCACATCACTAACACAACTTGAACTAACACAAAGAACAACCAGAACATCCAGGCCACCCACCGACAGAAAACAGAGCTTTTTTTTCCTTCCCCTCCCGCATACCTGGTTCCCACCAGACTTCTGAATGGTTCCAGCAGCTGAATCAAAACAACACTTTCGTGAGGTACACTAAATCCACTTCAGAATATAAAAGGATACAGCCTTAGTGCTCCAGTCTGAGTCCCGATGGCCAGTATTTTCTGAACAGGATCAAATGCCAAGGCTGAAGGTTGATAGGGGAAACCATGGCGTACAGTCTAACAAGTCAGAGCATCGCAGTAATGACGGTTCAAGCAGCAGACCAAAAATAAACAGAATCAATATTGTGTGTTAGGAAAGAGGATTCAGTGTTAATCACAATTAAGAAAGGAACTACAGAGCATTTTAACAACAGACTGAGAGAAAAAGTTGTCTTATATGAACCAATTATAAAAGATTTTCTGTCATAATTTCTCATTCATCCTTGATCACCAAGTGACAGACATACATACTGAAACTCAATTTGAATCCTACATTTCTTCTGTACAAAGACTGTATCAACTCAGCATTTTTTCATCTACCTCATTCTCTGCGTAATCTTATTTTCAGCTCTAACAAAGGCAATAAACTATTCAAATCCTAGATGTTCCTAGGAAGTTTGGCAACAAAGCCAGACTTGTCACTAGAACTATTACAAATTACTAGACCTGCTTTTCTGAGAATCACTTCAATTTCAATCCAACAGGCCCCACATGACAGTGCAACCTGTCTCAAAACATTAAGAAAAAAACAACCCAAGCTCCACAGAACCAATCTCTCACCCTCTGCTTCTCTCAAAGAGAAAAATACAAAAACCAAAACAGACAAAACAAACCAAACAAAAGATCAAACAAAGCAAAAAAAACCCTCAACCATGGCATTCTTTCTTAATATGAAGCTATTGGCTCATTTAGCTTTTTGGTTAGCCAAGGCTAATTTGGTAATTGACCAAGCAATAACTCAATTACATTTATAAGGCTGCAATTAATCAGAATCAAGAACAAAAGTGTCATCTACTCTTATTTCCGTTAAACATATGCAAGATAAGTCACACAAATGCTAGCTTTTTAATTTCAACACCTTTAGTTGAAAGTAAAGTTATTGTAGGCCCTCATAAACGCATAGCAAACTTCTGATACACTCTTTTTACTTCACTGAAGTTGCAGGCATACCCCACAATTTTCAGTATGTCACAATTAAAGTCTAACCGTTAACAGCTCTGTTCTTTTCCATGCCCTTCGTGAACAACTTGCAAAAGTGGCAGAAACACCTGCAACGCTAGATAAAACAAGGAGGAAAATCCACAAACAAGCTCATCCATATCAAGCTAGGCCATGGGTGCATTGTAAAGATAAAAACAGGTATTGATATTCAAATCAGTTTTTATTCCTCTTGGTACAGCTGGTGGATTAATTCACTGCATCATTTTCTGAAGCGTGCAGACACGAACTGCAGTTATTGTATCGCACACAAACAAATAAAAAACCCAGGAACTTTTCCTCTGTCTCTGGAGAACATTTGCAATAGCAGCATCGGCAACTTGGCAACACGCTGCAGAGAAACCACCACAAACGTCTACAGCCTTTTTTCAGGCGCAGCGGAGCAGGATAAATGCATCTCCAAATAATGCAGAGCGACAGATCCCCTGTCCTTTGGGCCCATTAGCAGAGGCTTCCACTCAAATGCCGCGATAATCAGATCTGCACTACAGCTAGGTATCACTCCTTCCCTCATCCATCCCACTCCTCCTATCCTGCGAAGCCTGCGTGAACACGGTCAATATTACACACATGAAAGCGCCTACAAGACGACAAACCCTGAAACTCTCCAGGAAAGATGACTACGGAAATCCAGCAAGACCCGTACAGCTACACCCACGGCTTCCTTCCCTTCTCTCCCCGCACCCTCCTCCCCCCCTTCCCCGCAAAAAAGAATAAGAAATCCAAACAAGTAAACAGGAGCGGCGGGCAGGCTCGGCGAAGTCGGTACCGAGAGGCAAAGCCCGCAGAGCCCGTCGCGGCGCTGCGCCCCCTTCCCCGGCCGCCAGCCGGCTCGGGGCTGCAGCATTCATTCACCTTGCAGAGCTGGAAGTGCTCGGACTGGAGCGTCTCCTGAATTTCGGTCTCCCGGTTCCCCGCCTGCTGCTGCTGCGCAGCGGACGACGCCGAGGCGGCGGCGGAGACCGCCGTCAGGCCGTCCAGCACCTTCCTGATGTTAAATTTCCTCATGGTCTTCGGCGGCGGCGGCGCTCCCCGCTCCCCCGNTCTCCCGGCTGCTGCCAGCGGCTGCTGCTGCTGCCGCCGCCGCCCGCCCCCACAACCATCCTCCTCCTGCCGCCGCGGAGGGCGCCTCCCCCGCCTCGCGGTCGCTCCCCCTTGCCTGACAACGCGGAAGCGCAGCGCCCCAGAGAGGAGCGGCGACGACTACCGCGNGGGGCGGCCCGCGATCAGGGGCGCCGCGCTCTCCGCCACGGAGCAGCGCTCCTCCTCGTCCGCGGGAAGGGCGGCGAGGCGTCAGTCCGGCAGCGCAGGGGCGCTCCTCATCGGGGCCCGCGGGCTCGGAGACGGAGACTGGAGCCAAGCAAACACGAGCCGGTCAGCCCACCAGCACCGACGCCGCCGGTCCCAGACGCGCCGCCCGCGGCCGCTCCACACCCCGCTCCCTACCCNTGGGGTGCGGCGGCGGGCGAGCAGGGCGCGGCGCGGCGACGAGAGCACCGCACCGGGCGCGAGCTGGGTGTTGGCTTCCGGCCAGGCGGAGGCGGGAGCAAGGTAACAGGTGGTGGTGGCGGCCGGAGGCTGCCGTGGGCAGAGCTGTCCCTGCCGCTGCCGCGGAGCTGGAGGCGCACGGAGGCTCCAGAGGAGCCGGCCTGCCGAGGCGAAAGCCGTGCTTCGCGCGTGGTTACACGCGGAAAATCCCCCGGCGGCTGCGGGTGTGTTGGGGAGGGGAAAGGCTGCGCTTCATCCCGCGGCGGCGGCCCGGACGTTGCGGCGGGGGGCCGCCCGGGGCGGCGGGTTCCGCGTGNCCGTCTCTGCGTGCGTGCGTGTGTGTGTGTGCCGGTCCCCTCCCGCCGCCGCAGTCTCTCCCCCCTTCGGAGGCGCCCGCCCCGCGGCTCGGCTCAGGCACCCTCCGCCTCCTCAGAGCTGCGTGTGCCGCCAGCCAGTCACCAGCGGGGCTTCTCCCGGCTGCTGCCAGCGGCTGCTGCTGCTGCCGCCGCCGCCCGCCCCCACAACCATCCTCCTCCTGCCGCCGCGGAGGGCGCCTCCCCCGCCTCGCGGTCGCTCCCCCTTGCCTGACAACGCGGAAGCGCAGCGCCCCAGAGAGGAGCGGCGACGACTA